>JAANYP010003629.1:77500-98475 GCA_020465985.1 Centrapalus pauciflorus | reverse complement strand
CTTACAGAGGCATGATTGGGAGCTTGCTATACTTAACTGCTAGTAGACCTGATATTATGTTTGCCACCTGTCTGTTTGCTAGGTTCCAAGCTGATCCAAAGGAATCTCATCTAGCTGCTGTTAAAAGAATCTTCAGATACCTGAAGGGTACACCAGGTTTGGGTCTTTGGTATCCCAAAGACTCAAGCCTTGAACTAACAGGCTATTCAGATTTTGATTTTGCAGGCTGCAGGTTAGATAGGAAAAGCACAACAGGTGGATGTCAACTCCTTGGTGGAAAGTTGATCAGTTGGAGTAGCAAGAAGCAGAACTCAGTGTCCACTTCTACTGCTGAAGCTGAGTACATTGCTGCTGGAAGCTGCTGTGGGCAGATTCTGTGGATGCAGCATCATCTTGAAGACTATGGCCTTGTGTATAGGAAAACTCCTATTCTGTGTGATAACACAAGTCCATAGCCATCTCCAACAATCCAGTATTTCATTCAAGAACAAAGCATATTGAAGTCAGACATCACTTCATCAGGGATCACATTTAAAAAGGTAATGTGGAAGTAAGTTTTATTTCCACAAATGAACAGCTTGCAGACATTTTCACCAAACCTCTGGATGAAACAAGATTTAATTACCTTGTCAGCAAGCTGGGCATGTTAAATAAAAGTGACTAAGTGTTATCTCAGGTCTATGAAGCTATATGTCTCACACTGCTCAAGTCTCTCAGAACAGCTTAGACAGAACAGGCTATGCGTGTTCTGTACTTAGCCATTTTTCTGAAAAACTTGAACAGCTTGAGCATAGAACAGGCTGAACAACAAGTTGTGAGTCCAGCCTGCTCTGATGGTCTAATCATCAACCTGTTCATACCTTCACACTGTCTTACAAGCCTTTGACTTATAACTTGTTCCACTCTTGAACACAACATGTTCTCACAAAAGAGAACAGGCTGAAGGCACAGTTTGAAGGAAGAACAGCTTGAAGATTGAATAACTTGTGTTGACCCTGCTCATCATAGGTTTGACCAACAGCGTAGACCAAAAGTTTAATTACCTTTCTTAACAATTAAGTTACTTAAATTATGTTTTTATTTAACTTAATTACTGCGGATAATGTGGATTTCGTGTGTTGGTGATTAAAAAGGTCAAGTGGTCTGACAAATGTTCTGACATGGACAACCGTTCCGTTTTCCGTTAACCAACATTTCAAATCAAACCGCCCAAATCTTTTCTCTCTCATACACACGACTATTCAAATCCTATAAATACCTAAATACTGTTTCATCTTCGTCTTCCTCATCATTTCCAGAAATCCTCAAGAACCCTAAAAATCGACTAAGTGTCTTTCGCTTCTTCAAACCTCAAAATTTCCAAATGGCTTACCGACCTAATCCCTTTCTTCCAGTATTTGTCGGTGATGATGTTGTTAAACACTCGTCAGTCACCACAATGCTGACCATCAAGCCCACCAACTACATTGCTAACCTAACCATTCCCAAAAACTATGTGGGAAAAGGTTATGACCAAATGGTGGAGTTTCTGAAAGTTCATCCGTTGAACCATGTGATGACTGCATTTCCTGGTGTCCTGTACCAGGAGATGGTGTATGAGTTCTGGTATACCTGTGCCTACATCCCAGAAACCAAAGTCATCAAGGGCACCATACTCAATGGGACTCAGACCATTGAGATCAACACTCATCTGCTCAGGGAAGTTCTTCGACTCCCTGTGGTTGAACAATATGTTCGACTACAGCCTGAAGATGAAAAGATGAAGAATCTGCTGCACTTCTGTGGTGTAGCAGAACCAAAAGTTGGAGCAACACTGTTCAGGAAGGACCTCTCTCCTACCTACAGCTTCTTATTCACCTCTGTGGTGATGTGTTTCAGCAGCAAAGTTGGTTCCTTTGACCAACTGAGCCGTGATGAAATCCCTGTAGTTCTGCAGCTTGTGGATGGAACTACCATGGACATGGCCAAATGGATTTTTGTAAATTTGAGGAACCTGGTGCAGCAGGAGTCAAGACCAGCTGCTGTTCGATATCCCAGGTTTCTGTGCCTCATCTTCAGACACGTTTGTGGTGAGCATATCTATAACTCTCGGCCTCTACTTAAGACTGCTGCATTCCCAGTTATAGGGAATAGAGTTTTCTATACTCTAGTCCTGCAAAATGAGCCTCCTCTATCCACACCAATGAGGAGGCTGTTAGGTTTGGTGGAAGGACCCTCTACTGTGAGGGTGGATCCAGAAGCTGCTGCTCCCGTAACAAAATCCAAAGCCAGGTCCAAGCTTGTTAAAAGGACCCTGGCAACTGAAGTTGGGCCTGTGAAAAAGAAGGCCAAAACAGCTCAGACTGAGTCTGTTCCTTTAGCCTCTGTGGCTGAGGAGGAGCAGGCTCCTCACCCTGGTTCATTTGTTGAGCCTGAAGCCTTTGTGGCTGGTGCCTCTGTGGCACAAGAGACTATGGAACAGGCCAGCCCCACTGTTCCTGACCCAGTGTCACACCCTGTCCAAACAGATCCTCTCCCATCTCCACAATCACCCACATCATCCATTCATTACCAACGCAAATCACTAGCCAAAAAGAAATCAGCCCACAAAACCACCTCCTCTGTTTCCTCTCAACAGGGTTCAGTTGAAAAAGAAGCAACCCCAGCTGCCTCTCCTATTTTGGGAGCAGGTTCAGCTCATTTGGAGCCTGCTTCACTCCAATCCGAGTCAACCCTGAGTCAGCCTAGACCCTCTGGTTCCTCCTAACAGGAACCAATTGTACAAACGGAGATACCCACATCAACTATCCCAGCCTCCCAACAGGCTGAGGATATTGAAAGACAGGAGTCCTCTCCACTCCATACTGCGTCCACACTGTCTCCCACTAAACTCTCCTCACACACTGAGTCTGCACGAGGTGCCCACGCTGCTGGTATAGACCAATCAGCAGCTCAGCCTCAATCTTCTGCTCCCCATGATACAGCTGTTCTACAACAAACAGCTGCTGAGGGACCAACTTCCCAGGCTAATGAACCTCAGGGATCACACCATCCCTCTGGTGAGGCTACTCCCTTCATGCAAACTCCATCAGCAGGTTTCACCACTGCTGATGTTGAAATGCATATCCCATCTCCCAATGATAAGGTGCCTTTAGACCAAGGCACTGCAGAGGGAACCACCACTGGTCTTCATGAGGGTGTTGCAACACAAGCAGCATCTGAAAGGCCCCAAACATCATCCCCTTCTCCTGGTGATGCAGCTACAGCCGCTGCTAAAGGACCCTTTGATCCCTCCAAACTGGGCCATCTTACTTTTGCCCAGGCTATGGAGCTTCTGTCTAAAGTCTCTCTTCCCTCTCCATCACATCCTCAAACACCAGCCTCATCATCTTCCTCTCCATCTACCCACTCACAACAATCTACCCATACACCTCCATCTCCCAAAGACCTGCCTTTGAAGGACGAGCTTTCTTTGCTGACCAACAAAGTTGGCTCTTTGGAAAACACCATGAACTCTCTACCCTCCATCATATCAGACTCTGTGTCTGCACAGCTTCAAGGGTTCTTTGATTCGTTCAAGGCCTCTTTCCCTACCACTCCACAGCCTGATCACTCTCCACAGCTGTTAGCACTCACTGCTCAGCTGCAAACTGTGTCCACCTCCCTCTCCTCTATTCTTTCCATTCAGCAGGACTCTGTGTCCTCAATGACAGCTATTTCCCAACAGCTGTCATCACTTCTCACTTCTTGCAACTCTACCCTTCCAGCCACTCTGGCTAGCTTACAAACTATAATTGGCTCCCTCTCTAACTCTGTGTCATCAGATCTTGCTGATGTGCAAGATTCTCTAGAACTTCATCTTGCACAGCTGCAAACTCTGCTGTTCACGGCGTCTGACATGGAGAATATTGTTAAGCTTACATCCCTTGCTGATTCCCACTCCTCTTCTTTTCAGACCTGTCTTTCCCAGCTTACAGAGGTGAAGGATAACTTGGCTTTCTTAGTGACTAGCCTTGTTGGTCCTAAACCTTCTACTAAACCTGCTGGCAAGCCTGCTAACTTTGTGTCTTCAGGCAGACCAGGTGTTGAAGTCGCTGCTTCATCTCCTTCAAAGGGGGAGAAGTCATCTGCCTCGAAGACTAAGTCTAAGGGGGAGAAAACTTCTTCTCCTAAGGAGATACCAGTGTCTGCAACTCACACTGATCTGCCAGCAGATGTTTTTACAGGTACAGCTGAAGGTGCTTCTCAAGCTGCTCTGCCTACTCAGGCTGTCTCTCCAAACCCTGCTCAGTCTAAGGGGGAGGAAGTCATTCCTGAGGACAGGCCTAGCAGTAAAAGGAGGCACTTAATTCTAACTGAAGAAGAAGAAGAAGAAGAGGAAATTCCTGAGGCTGCTGTCATTACAGCAGCAGCTAAAGGAAAAGAAAAGGCAGCTGATGTTTCCATGCAGCAGAAAGAAACTGAAATCAGATTCCACAAGGCCAGGGCCAAAGAGATGGGTCTTCCTATGCACAAATATTTTGAGTTTAGAGAAGAACAGCTTCAAGCCCTAGAGGTCATGAGAAAGGAAGAAGAATCTGCCAAAGCTGCTAAGTCTTTTGCACTCCAAGAAGCAAAGAAAATTAAAATATCTACCTTGGAGGTGCAAAAGAAAATAATGGAAGCTGCTAGACAATCAGCAGGGGAGAAAGAGAAGGAAGTAGAGAAAGGTACTCAGGTCTCTGTGACCAAATCAAAAGTACCCCATGCAAGAGCTCAATACCACTTTGACAACTTGGCTAGGAAAAAGTTTTATGATGTTGCTGAAAGAAGGCTAGCCAAGGAAGCAATTGTCAAAGCTGTCCCTGTATCAAGGAAAGGCAGTCAGTGGAAGCTTAAAATAACAAGGATGGGTGCAACAGGCCCAGAATTGGAAACTTATGACCACACTGATGTAGCACAGATGGGATACAGGGAGTGGATTGAGCTGGCAGTTGCCCTGAGTGAATCAAAGTCTGAAACTGCTAAAGAAATCAGGGCATATGTCAAGACGTTGATGGAAAGAGTAAAGGATCTTGGCCTGATATCTAAGGAAGTTAGTGAAGGTGTCTTTGTGACACATCCAAAAATAAAGGCCAGGAGAACAAGGAAGGATACAGAGATGGAGCTACTCCTTACACTGATTGAACAGGGCGACTATGCCACTGAAATAAAAGGAGTTGATCATAGCCTGCCTAAAGGAATAGAGTTTGAGGATGGCAAGATTATTGAAGAACCTGAGCTGGGGGCATTTTTTGTAGATCCCCTAACTCAGAAGAAGTGCTTCCAAAGAGCCTCAGAGCTGTACAAAGTTGATCTGAGACAACTTGCCGCCTTCAGACTTGCAGTTTCATTTAGGCAGTCTAGCAAATGGAGAGCAGCCGTCTGGGATCAGCTCAGAGGCTTCTATGAAAGAGGAGAGCTCAATGATCCCAAGTTCATGGTCATCAGAAGTGAAGTTGAGGAACTTGAGGATACAAGAGATGAAATGGAAAAGATGTTCCAGGATCCCCCTCCAATGGAGTGAAGTCCATCTACCGTCTGGGTAGGTGAAGAATGGAAGCTGTCCATCAGTTGGACAGGCTTGCCATTATCTGCTCCCAACACAAACAGTCCAAATACTTTTGTACATTAGTTGTACATCATTACATAAGTTGTAATCTTTTCTTTTACATTAGTTGTAAAATACTTTAGTACATTAGTTGTACTCTTGTAAAAACATGTGTTGTTGTATGTAATCAAGAATCAGTGTATATATAAACTGATCTTTTACTTTACTGTAATGTTGTAATTTCAATTCAGCAAAATGTACTGTAAAAATATATAATGATTTTTGATAAGACCAGCTTAGACTGGTTATTGCAAATAGGGGGAGATTGTTAGGCACAAAAAGGCCTCAGTCAAACCTGTTCTACATCTGAGGGGGAGATTGATAATCAAACCTGTTGATGCATTTGAAGGTTGAACTTAAGGCCTGTTATACGCCTTATTAAAGCCTAAAGATGATTTGCAATATTAGTCTAAAGTTGTTCTATGTGTTGCATGTGTTGCAACTAAGACAGTTTGTCCAAGCTGTTCTGTCTGCTGAACAGGCTGGACATAAACTGTCTACGCTGCTCTACACTGGTGAGCAGCCTGGGCAATTTTAAAGTGTTCTGTTCTTTGTGAACAGAACCTGTTCTTTGTGAACAGGCTAAACACTTTATGGAATATGTTTCCAAGTCATCATGTATTGTTTTTGACTACAAGATCAGTTTACAAAGTCGAAGACAAAGTGGAAAACAGAACTGCTCAGCCTGCCCAAGCTGTTCTGTAACATGAAGACAAAAGGTTATTTGAAAAAGGATGACAGACCTTTTTCTTATATCAAAATAGGCCTTTACAAGGAAGAAAGACGCAAAGTTGACATTCCTAAATTAGTTAAAGGCAATGCAACAGTAGACAAAGTAAAAAGACAAAAGTTCTGCACATGTGAAGACAAGTCTGCTTTTCAGAAAAGTGCAGAAAAGGTTATGTTGTCTTTTCAACAAGACTTTTTCTTTTTCATTCCGTCCAATGAAGATATTTCTCCTAGATCCTCTGAGTGAGTGTAAAAGGAAGCATCTAAAGACAGAAAGAAAAAAAGAAAGCTAAGTGCTGAAACCAAGGGTGAACGTGGAAGTGTGTTTTTCATGCATGCAAGCCTGATTGTGTAATACAGTGTCTTTGTGTCTAAGCTGTTCTACATAAGATGTTCCTCTGAGTCTTGTAAACGTAGTGAGTACTTCTTAGTGAGTGTATTCATTGTAGACTAGTTTAAGTCTGTCTTAGACTAGTGAACATACTGTTGTATCTGTCATCTCAGCTTGAACTATTCCGCAGTCAAGCTTGTTTGTAATTAACAAATTGTTGATAATACATACAAACATTGAGAAAATAGTGTGTAGTTTTTAAATTTGCTGTATTCACCCCCCCTCTACAGCTTAAAGCTATATACTTTGGGAACCTCTCGGGACCTACATATATATATATATATATATATATATATATATATATATATATATATATATATATATATGTAGAATAAAGTTCCTCAGCATACCAACCAACATTTCGCGTATCCAACGTACCCTTCACATGCAATGGTATTTTCGTGATAACAATCATCATTCACATCACTTATTAAATGATCATTCACATCACTTACAAATTCATCTTTCACATCACTTATAAATTGATCATTCACATCACCTAATTGATCATTCACATTACTTAATTGATCTTTCAAAACATTTATTTGATCATTCAAAATAATTATTTGACTATTTACAATTCTTTTACACTTATTGATCATTCACAACATTTATTTGATCGTTTACAATAATAATTTGACTATTTACACTTCATCTACGCTTATTTGATCATTCACAACATTTTTGATCATTCACATTACTTAATTGACCATTTGCAATATTTAATTGACTATTCAAATTACTTAATTGACCATTCATATGACTTAATTGACCATTCACATTATTTAATTCATCTCACATCACTTATTTGATCTTTCACATAAATTATTTAACTATTTATAATTCTTCTACACTTATTTGGTTATTCACAACACTTATTTGATCATACACAACACTTATTTGACCATTCACAATTCTTCAACACCTATTTGATCATTCACAACACTTATTTGATCATTCATAAGAAGTATTTGACCATTCACAGTATTTATTTGATCATTCACAAAAGTTATTTGATCATACACATGAATTGTTTGACCATTCATAGTATTTATTTCATAATTCACAATAATTATTTGACTATTTATACTTCTTCTACATTTATTTGATCACTCACAACACTCATTTGATCATTCACAAGAATTATTTGATCATTCACACTTCTTCTACACTTATTTGATCATTCACAACACATATTTGACTATTTACACTTATTCTACACTTATTTAATCATTCACAACACTTATTTGATCATTCACGAGAATTATTTGACCATTTACAACTCTTATTTGATCAATTAAGTGTTGTAAATGATAATTTTATAAGTATTATGAATGGTCAAATAATTCATGTGAATGATCAAATAAGTGTTGTGAATGATCAAATAAATATTGTGAACAATCAAATAATTCTTGTGAATGATCAAATAAATGTTGTGTGAATGATGAAATGAGTGTAGAAGAGGTGTAAATAGTCAAATAATTCTTGTGAATGGTCAAATAAGTGTTGTGAATGATCAAATAAGTGTAGAAGAAGTGTGAATGGTCAAATAATTCTTGTGAATGATCAAATAAGTGTAGAAGAAGTGTAAATAGTCAAATAAATATTGTGAATGATCAATATATACTGTGAATGGTCAAATAATTATTGTGAATGATAAAATAAATGTTGTGAATGATCAAATAACTACTATGAATGGTCAAATAATTCTTGTGAATGATCAAATAAGTGTATAAGAATTATGAATGGTCAAATAAGTGTTGTGAATGATCAAATAAGTGTAGAAGAATTGTAAATAGTTAAATAATTCATGTGAATGATCAAATATGTGGTGTGAATGGTCAAATAAGTGTTATGAATGATCAATTAAGTAATATGAATGATAAGTTAAGTAATGTGAATGATCATTTTATAAGTGTTGTGAATGGTCGCTGTAATTTAGAAAATACCCTTCCAGCTAAAAAAAGGGACGCGCATAAAATTTTTAACTTTTGATCACCACCCTTGTTTTTTTAATCTGGTGGCTTTGGAAAGGAACCTTTGGTACACCCAATTCTCATGGGTACTTTTTTAAACCCATATATATATACATATATATATATATATATATATATATATATATATATATATATATATATATATATATATATATAAACTAAAGATCTTTTGTGAACAAGTTATTGTTGTGAACGTTGTGAACAACCATAAAATAGCTTTGAATCTTATGAATCTTGTTGAAAACACTACCAAACCCTTCTATTAACTTATTAATCTTATTGGGTATTATGAATTTTAATGAATATTATGAATTTGTCGAATCTTATGAATATTGTTGAATCTTATGAATCTTGTCAAACTAATATGAACCTTTTGAATGTTCTGAATCTTGTTGTAGACACTTCTATGAACCCTATCAATCAAATGAATCATGTTACAAACACTTGTTGATATATATATATATATATATATATATATATATATATATATATATATATATATATATATATATATATATAGGGTCAGGTTCTATGGGGAACCTGTATGCATTGTGCAACTTGGGAACCTCCATACACCGTTAGATCTATAATTTCAATGGATCAGATTTTAGTGGCAAAAGGGTAATTAAGTTGAACTATGTTGCACCGGTGCACAACATATCACGCGCGGAGGGACAAAATTGGAAGAAGGTTCATTTAACTAAAATTCACCTTCTTTCGTTGCATACCGCGATTCTAGCCCTCCTTCCGTACTTCGTGTTTGCTTCGGATTTCACTCAAGATTTCTTCCTCCATTTTTATCCCGAAAATCACTAATGCATACTCAATTAGATTAAGCTTTGTTCTTCAAGTACACAGATACAATGCATACGGTTCAAGAGTTTTCAAAAAAAAAGGAAAAAAGCAAACATTCACGTGCGAACTACCGAGTTTTTTTTCCGTCGTTGCAACTTCGATTATTTTGTTAGATGGAAGTGCATTGTTGCATATTTCGTGTTCATTGAGGTGTTTAGTTCATAATCGAAGTGTGTATTTCGTATTTGAGGGTTTTTATGCCCTAGTTAGTTTTGGGTTCAATCGGTAGGATGTTTAGTTCGTAATCGAAGTATGTGTTTATGAAGGTTTGAGTTGCATCTCTTTTGAAATGCATTATGCGTCGACTTTCAATATGCATATTAAGGTAATTTTAGTATGCATATAAATTCAATTTTAATAATGTTTATGTATTGAAGACATGCATATAAATTCAATTTCAATCGGATGTCTAGCTACGGGTGTGGAGATGAAAACCGTAAGAAGACATTCATGGATAGAAAGTCAAAACAAATGCAATCTATGCTAACTAAAAACTCCATGATTTTAACAATTACCATAATATATATCAGGTTATTTGAATATAGAATATTTTAAATATCTTAATCTAACTAAATAATAGTTTAAACTTCCAATTATGCCCTTATTGCATCCTTTTTTAATATATTGTGCATTTTTTGTTCCCCCGGTTCATAATGCATCGTGGTGCCCCATAAAACCTCAATATATATATATATATATATATATATATATATATATATATATATATATATATATATATATATATATATATATATATAGGATTGGGTTCACATGAGAACCCCTATATTTCGTGAGAACGTGAGAACCACTCTAAAATTTGTGCATCCACCGTATAAAATTATGCATTTGATACTAAAATTAAATGTTTTCGATAAATTTATGCATTTCATGTAAAAAATTACGCATCTCATGCTATAATTTATCCATTTTATGTACGTATTGCGCGTTTGAGAAAATTTGTGCATTTGATGTACAAATTTGTGCATTTAGTTTATAATTTAATTAATGTAAGTTTTTTAATGTAATTTTAGTGTTAGATTATGATATTTATTAATATTTAAGACTAATAATGATTATAAGTAAAACATTTAATTTTAAAATTTGTGCATTTGATGTACAAATTTGTGCATTTTGGAGTGGTTCTCACGTTCTCAGGGTAACAAAGGTTCTTACCGGAACCCAACCCTATATATATATATATATATATATATATATATATATATATATATATATATATATATATATATGATAATGGGTCAAATTAAAGGATGCATGATTGATTGACTTTTTTTGGATGACATTTTAACCATGAATGTACGTTGTTTGCTTATTTGTTGCGTAAATATTTTTTTAAAGTGTTATATAATTAGATTATTATATATAATATAGAATCACAAATTATAGTACCTAGGGAAAAAAAAAATTAAAGTAATGATTTTGAGGTAGGTGAAATCTTACGACCCAGATCCAATCCTATGATCTTGGTTTTACAGAGACGAAAACGATCCTAGATAAGATCTAGATCTTGACAAACTTGACAAGAACAAGTGTCTAATGTATTTCTACGTTTTTGTATGATTTAGAATATATAATATTCTATTGAAACATAGGGAATGATTAGATATACATACATATATTGATGGTATTGGGAACCGACCATATCCTAAGAATGTAATCATTGAAAATAAAGGATGGTGCACACGAAGATGAGAGAATCTTCAAAAGTATATATAAAAACAATTCAATCCATCCAAACAATTTGATTCAAATCAATCTTTTGAAAACCGGATCTTGTAATTGAGTTGGTTGTGTTGTTCGGTACATGATTTAGATGGCGTTTGGATTTGCGTTTAAAAAACTGATGTAGCGTTTTGGAAATTAATAATCTATTAATAGCTGTAACAAAAAATGTTGTCAGAAATGTAGTGTTTGGTTTAGTTTCTGTTGTTTGCTATCGTACTTATCAAATTGTTTGGATTTGCGTTTTAACTTGTAAAATGACCAAATAATCACTTATTAAGCAAATAAGCTACATTTTTTAACTTATGAAAAAGTGTGGTAGGAATAACTCTAAACACAAATAATCACTTATTAATGTATGTAATCCAAACACTTTAAACCAATTATTTGCATTATTGTAAGGTAATAAACTAATAATCACATTTATAACGCAAAACCGAACACCCTCTTAATGGGTTCGATAAGTTGTCACTAATTTGCGTTTGCCTATTAGGTTAAATTACGCTTACCGTTTAAGTTGAAATTAGAGTTTATTATAAAAAATTGACATGTTTTCATGGTTTTTGTGTTTTCATCTCTTAATGTTATTTTTCTCCAAAAAAATCCTTAAGTTAAATTTTTTTTAGTTTTGTGAAATTTGGCTATTAGAGTCCGGTTATAATTAGTAAATCAGGTTTTTAAAAATTGAAAACCGGGTTCTAGTATCTAAATTTCACTAAACCAAAATGAAAAAAATTAACTTTATGACTTTTATGAAAAATAAATTACATGAAAGGACGAAAACGTAAAAAATGTGAAAACATGTTGGTTTTTTTCATAATAAACTTTTGAAAATACTAATTTTTCTATCCTAATATTTATTACCCATTAATATATAGAGTGAGAGAAGCGAGGAAGAGAGAGTGTGTGTGAGTGAGTGTATGGGGGTTAGACCGTGAGACCTGGGCGGAAAGAGAAAGATGAGACTTGATGAACATGGGAGGGGCCGCTTAGCCGGGGAGGTGTGCCTGCCGGCTTCGGTCCAACGTGGCAAGGCTCGTCACTCATCAGAAGAGGCATACGGTCCAACCTAATAAGGTCAACTTAAATCTATTAATGAATAAAGATTATCTGAATAATATTGATATAAAATACAAATCGTAAAAATAAAGATATCGTTAACTTTATTAAACCAATAGATATCCTAAAATTATAAAAGCATCACGAAATTCTATTCTTTTGTATAAGAATTTGAAATTCTAGTTGTTCTGGCGGATAAATAATCATGAAATATTGTGTTTTATCGAGAAATGATCATGAAATTCAATTTTTATCTTCATAATTTATCACGTACACTGTTTTTATCAAAATTGAATATTGTATGATTCTTTCTTAACCTAAAAATTTTCATAAACTATTTGATTGTCAATTTTTGTTTACTCCGTTACTAGCTTTTTCGGACGATTTGCCCAATAAACATTAAACAATATATAAATGTTATGACCATCGGTTCCAAAGAAAAGTCAATTGAGGCATTGAGCCGGTAACCAGATTAAACCAAGGAGACGTTTGGTACGATGAAATTGAAAGAAATGAAATATATAAATATACATTGTGTTTTTAGCCATGATACACTAACAAGAAAATCGATTCATTTCCTAATCGATAGTGTATTCTCAATTCTTTACAAAAATGTGAAGAATGTAAAGCCTACAAATCAGAAGAGGAAATGAAAATAAGTTATTTTATAATGTAATTTCGATCTCATGACCAGAAAAAAAAAAACAATACAAACTTTTTCATATTATTTCATTGCACCAAATATTTCCTAACAGTTCAAGAATCTTTAAATCATGGTAAACATACAGGACAATATTACAATCAGTAATTATTTTGCATGTTACTATTTAAAATATCTGATTTAGTTATCGTAAAAATAATTTTATAAGCTTAAAGTATTCATCTGCTTCACATCTACAATGACGTAATAAAGAGCTTAGGGTATCTATTATATGATTTCAGTGTGTTTGAATTTGGGTTTTCATAATGTGTAAATGTGTTTCAATTCTAAATGTGTTGGAAAACGTCTCCAAATTAAACTTTCTATAAAACTGTGTTTTTGTCACAAAAAGACAAATAAATTCAATATAAAAGTAATTTTGTTTATCATTACCTTATTTATCGTTTCATATTTTAAAATATAAAGTGTTGGAAAATTGTGTGAAATTAATGTTCTTTTCATGGTTTTTAACAATATTTAATTATATATGAGAGTAAAATATATATAATTAGTATTTAATGTAGGAGTAGTGTGCCCGATACCAATTATAAAATATAAGAAATATATTACGAATTGCAATTCAGAAATGAAATTACAATACACGGAAATAAATAAAATACGAAAATTAAAATTACAAGTAAAGGAAATAACAATACTGAAAATTAAATTACAATACGAAAAAGAAGGTTGAGTCTCGTGTTAGACACGATTCACTTAAAACAGATTCGAAGTCTGTTTCCCAGGGTACAACAGCCAAAGCAGCGTGTACTGCCGGAGGTAACCAACTTGCCTGGAAAATCACGTGAATTGAAGGTGTTCTTCGTTCTTGGAAGCAGCAACGTCTTGCCGTTAAAGTGCAAAAAGTTTCAAGAATGTAAAGTGTTTTCCAAGTCTTTCAAGTGTTTCAAGTGTATTTTGGTGTTTGCATCTCCATCCCTTTTATATGAGATGAGTTATAACAACAACTTAATTATATTTAATTGTAATAATAATAAAAAATCATTTTTTATTAATAATTAAATATAATAATTGTATTATTAAACCATGAGTTGTAACAACAAATTAATTATATTTAATTAAAATAAAAAACACTTTTTATTAATAATTAAATATAATAATTCTATCATTAAACCATTTCTGTAACGGCTCTAGAATTGTCTAGATTCGTCCAATACACGAACGCGGCTCACGCAAAAAAAATATACCTTATACAAAGTACGAGGCAAATGTGAGTGCACACAGGTTTAATAATTTGTTACTATTTGAACCCAAGATTTGTCTTGGAGTAACTTGTCATGCTTGTCAAGGCTCCTCCTTATAAACCACTCATGGTTTGGTCCTTCTTCCTATGTGGGACAAGTTTTCACACTTTTAACTTGCATTTTCCCACATCAAACACCAATCATTGAGCATCGATATCTCATTCATCTTAGCTCCGTTTTGGACGTTTTTATATCGTTGTAATCCTCTCTTCAAGGAGTATTCAAACCCACAAAATATTAATTATATATCTCACAATTATATATAATTATATTTGGTCCAAAACCATGGAAAATACACTTTTTCCAACAATCTCCCACATGAATGAGAGATCGATCGAAAACACATTCCAATCATCCCCCACATGTATGAGATTGATCGAAGACACATAAAATTCCAATGAATTTTCAATGGTTGAAATCTTGCATAGGATAGGTAGGTGTAAACCTTTGAACCTTCCCTTATGAAATGCACTTAGCCTTCTAGCCGTCAGTAGAACTCGATGTCTTTGAACTGAGCTGCCATTTGTGAAGACGACAATACACTTCACACAAGAATCTCCCTAACAAGGTTAACTCCTCATAGTCGTGTCCGTTATGGTCATGGAACACTAGCCTGGTTCTGCAAGAGCTACTAAGAATTGTGCCCCTACAATTCCACTCGAAGCGACCCCACTTCTCTGTCGCATAGGTGATTTCTCCCGAATCCTTAAAAGCATAAATGATTTCGACCGAATCATTATAAAATGCTTAACCTCATTGTCACTAAAATGATTTTCTTCTAGAAATCAAATAGGAATGGACTAGGAGTTTTTCACAACCCCCCACAGTGACCACACTTTATTCATACAAATAGGTTGTCCTTTTGAAGCAAGATCTTGGGATCTCCAGTCAACAAGGTAAGGTTTTCCTTCGTATGAATTTATTCATTCACGGGCTTTAGTCCCATTCCTTTTGACGACTTCAAAACTAACTCTCTATTTAAGCCTTTTGTAAGCGGATCCGCAATGTTATCCTTTGACTTCACATAGTCAATAGTAATAACACCCGTTGAGAGAAGTTGTCGTATCAAATTATGGCGACGTCTAATATGCCTTGACTTACCATTATACATTATGCTATGCGCTCTACCAATCGCAGATTGGCTATCACAATGTATAGTAACGGCTGAAACGGGTTTCGGCCACTTTGGTATGTCTTCCATAAATTGACGTAACCATTCGGCTTCTTCACCACATTTATCTAATGCGATGAATTCAGATTCCATCGTAAATCTAGCTATCACTGTTTGCTTGGAAGACTTCCAAGATATAGCAGCCCCACCAAGTGTAAATACATATCCACTTGTAGATCTAGAATCTTTTTTATCATATATCCAATTCGCATTGTTGTATCCTTCTATCACAGCTGGATATCTCTCATTACGCAGTCCGTACTCTCGAGTATATCTCAAATACCGAAGTACTCGTATCACACTTTTCCAATGAATCCGACTCGGATTACTCGTGTACTTACTTAGCTTGCTTACAGCATATGTTATGTCCGGTCTGGTACAAGACATTAGATACATTAGACTGCCTATAATTCTTGAGTATTCTAGTTGATTAACACTTTCACCTCTATTTTTAGATAGATGTTGACTAGTGTCAATTGGAGTTCTAGCTATACTAGAATCACCATTACTAAATTTCTCAAGAATTTTATCCACATAATGAGTTTGACTTAACACAAGACTATCTTGGGTTCGTGTGATTATAATACCAAGAATCACTTCCGCTAAACCCTTGTCTTTCAAGTCAAATTTGGATTTCAACATCTCTTTCGTTGAATTAATCATTCTTTCGTTACTACCATTGATAAACATATCGTCTACGTGTAAACAAAGAATGACATATCCATGTTTTGTATCTTTCATGTACACACACTTGTCGCACTCATTAATTTTGAATCCACATTCTAGCATGACGTGGTCAAACTTTTGATGCCATTGTTTGGGAGCTTGCTTCAAGCCATATAATGACTTAACAAGCTTACAAACTTTCTTTCCACATCGGGGAGCACTAAAACCCTCGCGTTGCTCCATGTAGATCTCCTCTTCTAAATCACTGTTTAGAAAAACCGTCTTCACATCCATTTGGTGCACTTCTAGATTTCTTATTGCGGCAATCGCAAGCACCAATCTAATGGATGTTATTCGCGTCACCGGCGAATATGTATCAAAGTAATCAACACCCTCCTTTTGTTTGTAACCTTTTCTTACCAAACGTGCTTTATATTTATCAATGGAACCATCAGGTTTCATTTTCCTCTTAAAAAGCCATCTGTAACCTAGTGGTTTACAACCTTCAGGAAGGTCCACTAGTTCCCAAGTATGATCTTGTAAAATTGACTCAATTTCACTTTTGATGGCTTCTTTCCATTGAGGTCCTTCAGAAGAAGTTACCGCTTCTCGGTAAGTTTTGGGTTCACTTTAAACCATGTAAGTGACAAAATCATCTCCATATGATTTTTCAACCCTTTTCCTTTTACTTCTTCTAGGCTCAACCTCTTCTCTTTCAGGTTGTCCTAATGTCTCATCTTGGACATTTTCGTCAATCGATTAAGACGAACTAGCACGATCCTTTTGTAAACAAGGAAATATATTCTCAAAGAAGGATGCATTCCTTGATTCCATGATGGTATTCTTGTGAATTTCTGAATTTTTAGACTCATACACAAGAAACCGATAGGCACTACTATGATGTGCATAACCAATAAATATGCAATCAACCGTTTTAGGTCCTATCTTTTGAGCCTTAGGTGCTAGTACAACAACCTTTGCTAGGCACCCCACACTCGCAAGTACTTATAGGATGGCTCTTTTCCCATCCAAAGTTCATACGGTATTTTGTCCATTTTCTTGCGGGGTATCTCATTCAAAAGATAAGTAGCCGAGAGGATAGCTTCCCCCCATATTTCTTGGCTGATTCCCGAACTAATTAACATGACATTCCCCATTTCTTTCAATGTTTGATACTTTCTTTCCGCAATACCATTTTGTTGAGGTGAGTAAGGAGCGGTGAATTCGTGTCGGATTCCATGTTGAGCACATAAATTCTCGAAAGGTGACACATATTCACCACCTCGATCACTTCTTACAACCTTAATCTTTTTGTTGAGTTGGTTCTCAACCTCTTGTTTGTATAAAACAAACTTGTCAATTGCTTCATCTTTACTTTTCATCAAGTAAACATAGCAATATCTAGTACAATCATCAATAAACGTGATGAAGTACTTATTACCACCTCTCGTAGGAATGGATTTTAAATCACACACATCCGTGTGAATCATATCAAGTAGTTCGGTTATTCTTTCAACCGACTGGAAAGACGATCTTGTAAGTTTGGCTTCACACAAGTTTGGCATTTATAACTTGAATCAATATGAAAAGATGGAATGCAATTTAACTTAATTAAACGACGTAAAGAATTAAAATTGACATGTCCAAGACGACCATGCCATACGTTAGAAGACTCTGTCAAATAAACCGAATTTGTAGTCGTTTTATTAAAATTGATTTTCAAAATCATCAAATTTATTTTGAACATTCCATTCAAAGCAAAACCTTCTCCAACAAAATGATCATTCTTTGTCAAAACAAATTTATTAGATTCAAAAACCATTTTAAATCCAAACTTGTTTAACAGCCATCCAGAAACCACATTCTTTCGAATTTCCGGTACATACAAAACATTTGTCAACTTAAGATCTTTCCCAGATGTCATCTTCAAGATCACATCGCCTTCACCTTGACATCAACCGTATCAAAGTTTCCCATGAAGATCTTTTTTCCATTAACTACTTTCAAAGTAGTAAACAAACTTTTCTCCGAACACACATGTCGGGTAGAACCAGTGTCAATCCACCATTCATTCGGTTCAGATTTTACCAATTCTACATCAGAAACCATTGCGGTGATATTCACATTCATCACACTTGCAACTTCACCGTTGCCTTCAAGAACCACGCATGGTTCAAGATCTAAATCAAAAAACAATTTTGATTTCTCAATATGATTGGCAAAATTATTCTCATTTTGAACTCCAATCAAATTAACCATATTCTTAATCGATGGTTTAGCAATAGATGTTATAATTGAAGCCATCGGCCGTGACACAATTTCATCTAACATTTCCATTTTTCTTTAACGTCTAAAGAAAATAAATTCTTTATAATTTTAAATAAAGAAAATTTCCACTTTATAATAAAATTACACTTATATTATAAACAATGTCAAATCCTTCAATTGACTAAACTTGAAACAACCGTTCAATTTAATCAGTTTATAACAAAATTAAATTTTTTTTATTATAACCAATTTTATCACTAAAATTGAAAAGTGAATCTGCCGTTTAATTTAACACCAAAGTGATTACACCAAAGTGAAGAATGAATCAACTGTTCATTCAAACACTTATAACCCGAACGAGAATAATAACAAATTTTGTATTAAAAGTTAAAATTGAATCATCCGTTCAATACTTAAGAAACCAAAAGTGAATAATCAAATCTGCCGTTCAAATTAAACACTTAATCAAGGTTGTTGCAAAAATTAAATCCGTCTCGAAACCAAAACTCGTTTGTTAACGAAACATAAATAATTAAATGAAATGGAAACACAATTGCTTCGAGACAAAACTCGTTTGAATCGAAACAATAATGTAATAGAAATTTTACTTCAAGACAAAACTGGTTTGAATCGAAGAAAAAATTTCTCTAAAATTCCTAATTTTATAACCGGTATCGTGGTTGTAAAGTTTGTTTTAAGATTGTAGGAATAGTATGTCCGATACCAATTATAAAATATAAGAAATATATTAAGAATTACAATACACGAAAATAAATAAAATACGGAAATTAAAATTACAAGTAAAGGAAATAACAATACTGAAAATTAAATTACAATACGAAAAAGAAGGTTGAGTCTCGTGTTAGACACGATTCCCTTAAAACACATTTGAAGTCTGTTTCCCAGGGTACAACAGCCAAAGCAGCGTGTACTGCCGGAGGTAACCAACTTGTCTGAAAAATCACGTGAATTGAAGGTGTTCTTCGTTCTTGGAAGCAGCAACGTCTTGCCGTAAAAGTGCAAAAAGTTTCAAGAATGCAAAGTGTTTTCCAAGTCTTTCAAGTGTTTCAAGTGTATTTTGGTGTTTGCATCTCCATCCCTTTTATAGCAGATGAGTTGTAACAACAACTTAATTATATTTAATTGTAATAATAATAAAAAAATCATTTTTTATTAATAATTAAATATAATAATTGTATTATTAAACCATGAGTTGTAACAACAAATTAATTATATTTAATTGTAATAAAAAAACATTTTTTATTAATAATTAAATATAATAATTCTATCATTAAACCATTTCTGTAACGGCTCTAGAATTGTCTAGATTCTTCCAATACACGAACGCGGCTCACGCAAAAAAAAATACCTTATACAAAGTAGGAAGCAAATGTGAGTGCACACAGGTTTAATTATTTGCGACTATTTGGACCCAAGATTTGTCTTGGAGTAACTTGTCATGCTTGTCAAGGCTCCTCCTTATAAACCACTCATGGTTTGGTCCTTCTTCCTATGTGGGACAAGTTTTCACACTTTTAACTTGCATTTTCCCACATCAAACACCAATCATTGAGCATCGATATCTCATTCATCTTAGCTCCGTTTTGGACGTTTTTATATCGTTGTAATCCTCTCTTCAAGGAGTATACAAACCCACAAAATATTAATTATATATCTCAAAATTATATATAATTATATTTGGTCCAAAACCATGGAAAACACATTTTTTCCTTTGAAAAATTTACACTTTTTCCAACAATTAATAGGTTTGCATTCTTCTTGAAGAGAGCTTCACAACGATATAAAGAACATTCAAAACAGAGCTAAGATGAATGAGATATCGATGCTCAAAGATTGGTGTGTGATGTGGATAATACAAGTTGAAAGACTGAGAATTTGTCGTACATAGGAAAGAGTACCAAACCAAAAGTTGGTTTTTAAGGAGAAACATTGACAAGCATGGCAAACTTGTTTATCGCGTGCAAAGGTCACAAATCATCCAAACAATAGAAAAAATTGTGCTTGTGCTGCAGACATGAATGCCAACTTCTGAAAATCCAGGCTCATACTTCTCATGTGTAACACCCCAACTAATTATAAGGTAATGATATTAGCATAAATTTATAATTAAAATGGTTAGTCATCTAATATGGAATTGTGCACAAATAAGCAATATACTTTTGTAATGAAAGATTAAAAATAGGTAGTGGATGTGTATTGTGTAATGGGAGGATAGTTAGGGGATGTGGGTTGGCCAAAGGCTAAACCCCTCACCCTTTTTCTTTTAAAACCGTGAGACACACACTTGCATTTGTGTGTGTTCTTGCATAATAGAGACAAAGAAGAAGAGAAAAGAAAGCAAAATGCTAGGGTTTGGTTTGATGAACATGAAGTTGGAGATTGAAGCTCTAATCCTTGCATATTGTAGCTACATTTGAGGTATATGTTCTTTTAAACTTTCATCTTCTTCTTCTTCCTCTTCCTTGGAGCTCCATTTCAAGATGTGCAACCCAAATGGGTTTTATACAA
>JAANYP010003629.1:0-70000 GCA_020465985.1 Centrapalus pauciflorus | reverse complement strand
ACCCGATCTTTCATGTTTAAATGGTTTCTAAACACCCAGTTTAGAACCCGTGTTTACGCGACTTCTATGGAACTTTCCCTACTTTTTATGCTTATCAGTTTGAGTTTGAGTTTCATTCTTCAAATTCACTCATAACATTTATGTTTCACTGATACTGTTCTTATTTGCAGGGGGAGTTTCAGATGCGCTCTGAAGATGACTTCTTAACGAAAAGTGTATAAGCATTCTGAATACTCTAATGCACACTTTAAAAGGTTTTGTTAGAATAATCTGATTTTCTGACTAAATAAATTTAAACCAAGATTAATCGATCTAATCTTCGTAATGATCTTGATCTCATTCTTCTTGAGATTCACTCAAAATTTTCTGATTTCTCCCATGTATTCTGATTCTCTCATACATCAAGTTTCTCACATACAAGCTAATTCTTCATGATATTCTGATTCATTTTCAAATCTCACATCAGACTTTCTATTGAAGTTCTCTCATACAGTCTTTCAAACTTCCCAAGATATTTCATTCAACTCTCATCCATCTTCTGGAATACCCCATGAGGTTAACTGCTATATCCTTCAAGATATCATGCTGACTCGGATGATGCCCAATATGTGTGATTAGGCATATATATATATATATATATATATATCATTCCTATGGTCTAAACCAGAGCCGGAAGACCTACCCAAGGAGCAAACCACTTTAGTTTGTGTAAGTAAGGGTTCTCAGGTCAATTAGTTGAGGAGTGTTAGTTACCATAGGGTGCTAACAGGATCCAGCAGAGATAAAATGTAAACGAGAGGGGTTATTGAAAGAAGATGGGGGTGCATCATGTGCTAAAAGTGAGCCGGAGGGTGTGCAGTTGAATAATGAAGAGAGCTGAGGGGTGAGAAAGGATTAAAAGAAAAGATAAATCCTACCAACACCATGTCAGACTGCTGGGTTTCCTACATCAGCTACCAAATTCCATAAGTTGGATTAGGTATTGAACAAGACGTCATGGACCTAGTGACGCAGGCACCTAACCTCCCCTAGCTACTCAGTCGTCTCTTAAAAGACTTCTGTTTCAATTCACACGGAGTTATATCACATTCTCTATCGACATTTCATTTGGATATTGTTTATATTGAAACAAGGAAGACATCCTCTCCGGTCTCCGACTTCAGTTGATGCACTTTGAGTCTAGAGCTTAATGTTATACACTTCTAGGACACATAGAGTCTACAGTCTGCGTGACTATAAACAACTTGTCTACCAAGACAAAGTCGGAACAAATATGAGTGATTCTTTCATGATAAAGGATTTCACAATGATTATTTGGAAATCTTACCAGTGTTAATGTCATGCCAGCGCTGAACGTAGGTCACATAGACTTAGTCTATTGTGCAAAAAGAACTCCTATGTGGATCTGGATTGTTACTTTCACATGAAAATTGTTTCATTTTCTTTTATTCAGGTTGCAAAGCCATGAACTTCATTGTAATATCCTTTTTTTCCTTAAATATTTTGTAATGAGGGAGAGATTGTTGTTTTTGAATGCGAGAGAAAGTTTTATGTTGTAAATCTTTATTTTCTGTTATTGAGGGGAGAGTTACTGATTGAGTTTGTAACATGAGAGAGATAAGTACTTATGTGTCTGTAATGTTCTTCAATGTAATATTTTCTTTCTGAGTCTGTAATCATTTGCTTCGACAAAGAAAGAAGATTTGAAGACGCGTTGAGGTTATTCATTTGAAGGGGAGAGCTGAAGTGATTACATGATGATCATAATTCTCATGATCATCATGAGGGGGAGAATGTTCTGAAAAAAGTTGCAATGTTTTGAAAGACCTACTAAACGCAAGGGGAGGGCCATCGATCTGAATGATTTAAGGTGAGAGTCATCTGAAGAAGATCAATCATGTACTTCAAAGTTCAGAGATGAAAGTCACTTCAAAGTTCAGAGACTTCAGAAAGATACAAACCTTGATTACAAGAAGGGGGAGATTGTTAGAATTTTTATTTCTTGTAATTCAAGCTTGTGTAATTGCACTTAATTATAAATATTTAATTATACACTAAAGGGGAGATTGTTACCCCTAAAATAGTGTATAATTAAATATAATAAAAGTCTAGATTCAATTTGTAAAAATGATTAGTTTACATTGTGAGGAATCTTAATTTCCTAGACTTTGAGGGGAGTGTTTGGACAAACTCCCAGAGTAAGATTAGGTATAAATAGTCCTTTTCTCCTAGGATTTTGAGGGAGTCGAAAAGGGAGCCTCCACCCTAAGTGTGTGTTTTTTAGTGTGAAATTCCTAGAGATTGAGAGCACAATTTCTCTCTTGTAATCTTCATATTCTTAATACAAATCGTTTGATTTTATGTATTTGAGTGCAAAATATACTAGGAATCAAAGTTATCAGGGACCTACACTAACGTCTAATACTTGTAAAATACATCTGAATTAAGTGTTTAAAGAGTTCTAAAGTTTACACATTCAGGTCTCATAGAGTCCCGAAATAGACTTAAGGTTTTCGGTTTGGAACCCGAAATGCATTTGGAAAGATTTTAACAGTTGTTGACAGCATTGAGCCTCTAAGTTGGGATCCAACACTTGTTTACAACTTATTTTGTAAGAGTTTGGTTGTTCCCAAAGTTGGAACATGAATCCGGGTTTGTTGGGTATCAGAATGACCTAAAAATCTCAAGTTGTTACCCGAACTCACTTTCGAAGAACTTTATGGACTTAATAAGCTTGGGGGCTTATATATTTGTTATGCAAAACTTATGTAGGTCATTTGTATCATTGAAGCCTATTCGAAGAAGCTTTGCCTATTTAGGCATTTGTAAGGCAAATTAGGAAGCCATGGTTATTATTAGCCAATCACTGTGAGTTCTAGGACTAATGTAAAATAATGATTACATGTTAATTGTTGTTTATGTCGTTGTTGATAACATGATATGTGACCATTCACAGTAACACACTAAATTATGTCATGCATTTGACATGGTATGCCTAAATGTTCATATGCATGAATAATATGAATTGTAATGTGATGATACATGACTGATGACCTCATCGGCCAAACAAGTTATTTATGTGGTAATGGTTAATCGTTGAGATGAATGCATGATAATTCCAAGTTGTAAATTGGGTCACTCTTCGTGACAATTTAATTGGTTATAAACTGTGGACAAGGACTATTCGGTAGGCTTATTAGAGATTATTAAATGGCCTCAATGATATATTAGAACCGTTAATAATGAACGATTAGTTGGATCACATAGGTGGTCACTCATAAATGGTTAGTTAACGACATTGGTGACCACTCTTGAAGGGTCATATGACCCACTATAGATTCTAATGAGGCTCTTTGGACCTCAGCTTTGGTTGTGGATTTGGTTGGACTCATATGGATGTCCAGGGCTTATTCTCAGTTTATTGTAGCTGTGGAAGGCCCAATGTACATGATGTAGGTTGTGCCTAGTGTACTTGACGGGCGATGATGATCTGACACGTTGGGCTGCAAGCATCTCTTGGCAACACTTGTGTTGTGGTGTCATTAGTAGTATGTAATTGGTGATGTAACGGGCCATCTGCGGGTGATGATAACTAAACATTACAGCGTTCTACTATGACCATATGGAACCCCTACCTTGGCCGCATTAGCCCGGATGGGTGAGGTGGATTCCAAATTATTGAGATGGTTCCCAACCTTAATCGGATTAGCCCGGATGGGTGAAGTGGATACCATAGCTTGTGATTATTCCCCACCTTGAATCGGCTGGGCCGGGCGGTGAAAGTGGAATTTTGTGTGATTAATAATGTTGGAAGTCTATAGCCCTCGGTCGGGGACACATATTTGGAGGACATCATATAGATCGTATATTCGATACGGGACACCAATAGTCCTCAATGAGGCTGAGGTGATCTCACTCTAACTTGCCGTCGATCGTCATTGGCCTTTATGTTTTGGTTGATTGGAAATACATGTTGGATAGAAAAGATTATTGTGTAATTGTTATTTATATTTATCTTAGAATTCACTAAACAACTTTTGTTGTTTATCTTTAGTTGTTAACCCTTTTACAGGTTTTGAACTATTGAGCGGGAAGCGTATATCCTTCTTTATTATCGAAAAATTGTTGATTCAAGACTAACGGTATGCCTTGGTTTTCATGTTGGGGTTGGGTAGTCGACTTCTCAGTCTAAACTAATTGTTTGCAGGATCATGACCTGTAACCTTGTAGACTTTAATAGTTGTTATTCGAATGCATCACTTATGATGCATTAGTTGTAAAAGTTTTAATTCTACCCTAATTTCGTAAGCATTATTGTACTAATTATTGTTAATTACACTTAAATATATATTATTGTTGTATGGGTGTTTCATCCTGACCAGTGTTCAACTACAACTAGAGATGATTAATTTGTTGTTATATTTCTTCTCCTATAAAAGAAATGAAGATGCAAACACCAAGATACATAATCAACAATCATTGAAATACCTACACACATTAAGAGCAATTTTTCTGTGATTTTTCAAATTGAAGAATTTCAACGTTAATTCCAGACAAGTTGTGTTAACTCTGATAGTACATACTGCTTAGATTGTTGTATCTAAACTTGAATATATTTTTAGGGAATCGTGTCAAAAGCCTGAGCTTTTCCTTTTCGTATTGTAATTTTATATACAATTTCTTAATTTAATTTCGTTTTAAATGAAATTCGTTATATTATTTTCAAATTCTAATTTAATTTTCAGAATTATTATTATAGTTTAAATTCTTAAATTTATAATTAGTATCAACAAATTTATTCCTACATTAAAAAACTAATAATCATGCTAATAGTAAAAATCTAACAAAGGTAGTGGTTTCCTTGATAAGTTTTGATTGACACATGGCATGATAAAAAAAAACGGGTTAATACGAAAAAAAAAGTCTATCAAATTTCTTAATTTTCACGGTTAAATCGTTTAACTTCCTAAACTATCTTTGTATTATTCAAAAGTGTATATTTGACATGTTTGACCGGTTACCAAACAAGTAACCTTAGTTTTTTCATTTAATTAATGTTGGAAAAAACTCATCATCTTTTCATATTATAACGATTACTTCTCTAAACTATTTATTTTATTAGTTGTATTTTACCGGTAAATCCGGTGTCCGGTCAAAAAATATATATACTTTTAAATAAGACAAACATATTTTAGGGACTTAAACAATTGGAAAAAAAGTTTAATAACTTAATTGAGAATACGAGAAAAGTTAATTGCTTTTGTTCATATTAACCCTACAAAATATTAGTTTAAAATGAAATATCTAATAAATTTTTTTGATCGATCTTATAAATGGAACAAGATTAAATCAACCAGAGTTTATAAGTTTTTTATGTGATGAGAACTTGTTCTCAACGGAAATAAGTTGAAAATTGAGTTTAGTATATATATAATTCATTTATCTCATTTTTTTCATCAAACTGAAGAGATTAAAAAACATAAAAAATAAATAGAGTTTTTATAGTTTTTTAAAGTATATATTTTGTTAAAAAAAAACTTATAAACTTAACCGATTTCATGTTAATATGATTTCACTATATCAAATGACAAATTCTTTATACACCATGCTCTAATATCTCATACACCATACCTTATAATTTTGACCTATAAATATTTCTCTTGTCATAACCAAAATTAATTTTGTCACATACCTCTAAAATTAATTAAAGCAGTCAAATATAATTAATTAAAGTAGTCAAATTCAAATACCAATGTGAGAAATTGAATACAATATAAATTGACAAATTCTTTGATTAAATCAGTCAAATAGATCCTTCATATGAGAATTTTTAAAGTAATTTCTTGAGTCAAATAGATCCTTCATGTGATAAATAAGCTCCGGCCACTCCAACTGAACTTCCGGCGACTCCGACAGAACTTCTGGCGACTCCGACCTGACAGTAAAGCTGAGGTATCAATATCAAACCCCCTTTATTGAAATCAGATAAAAAGTTCTTCTTGACTCAAATTCAAATTTTCTTTTTCTGTAAAAATAAACACATCCCAACTGTGCTTTATTCTCTTTTTTGATTTTGTGTTTTAGATCCTTTATTATAAATATTACAAAGACGATGACAAAGAAATATACGGTCAACAGCCTCACCGATGTTGTTGATTTGCAAAAGCAGTAAACCTCTTCCTGCTTTAGATCTGAACACGTCCAAAACCTCACCGACATTGGAGCGTGGTCTGGGTCTTTAACTCGAAAACATCCTTTCCCTCCGCCCAGATCTCAACAAGCATCTCTCCAACGTTAGAGCGACGTTGTGAAACATAGAGAGAGAGAGAGAGAGAGAGAGAGAGCGTGAGAGAGAGGGCAGCAAGAGAGAGACCGGAGTGGTCGTGGTTGTCATCACCGGCGCTGATGAGGCGGTGGCGACCGGACCTTAGAGAGAGAAAGAGGGAGCAGAGAGGGAAATAGAGAGTCTGAGTGTTGATTGAGGACATTTAAGAGGATGCGTTGGATTATTAAACCGTAGATTTAAATGTGGAGTCAGCTCGACATAGCTCATATGTGGTAGATCTAAAATAAGGAACCACCGATTGAGGTAGACCTGAATGAAGAACCACCTTCTCAGGAACAAACACTGCAGGTACCATTTAATATTTTTTTTTAAAGTTATGAATAAATTATTTTACAGTTTTTTTAAAAAATTGGATTGAAATTAATTTACATGATAAATGTTAGAAATTGAAAACTTTAGTGCCATATGGATTTATTTATACTGAACCAACAAGACAAAATGAATATTATTATCAGCATCCCACAATCCAGGTACAATTTTAAATATTTATTATTATTATTTATTCTATTGATTTGGTGAATGATGAGACAAATAACTGTCTTTAATTTTATATAGGTACCAACATGCTATAAACATTCATTGTTACGTGTAATTCCATCATTTGTTCAATTATACGTCATTAACATAGAAAACGTTAAGGGAGATGGAAACTATGGCTCTTGATCAGTAGCTGTTGCTATGGGTTGACATCAAAATGAATGACCTACAATTCGTCATGAACTATTACAGGAGCTATATGACAATAACAAAGAATATAAAAACATTTATATTTGTGATTACAAACGTTTGGAAGACTGTAAATTTCTTTGATTCAAGCTTTTCTCCAACTAGCCATTGGATGTGGATGTCTCACACCCATCTCTTGATATCGAATAAGTACAACTGCATTGTTTATTCTGTAACAAATGCACGTTGCTTGACTTATTTTCCAATGAGATCAAAACCAATGCATCCTAAATTAAATCAATCGATCACAGTCGCATTTGTATTTAACAACCATTTTGTGAAGGTTGATTTAGAAAAAGGACACCAAATGCCAGATGTTTCTGGGTTTTTAAAAAGAAAAGGGAAAAAAGTAAGTGAATTAAAAGAAATGTATAGAGATAGGTTATTTGCTTATAAAGAATTCCATGTAAATGTTGATCTTAATGTTATACCATTAGAATGGTAATTTTCTTAATTTTCTATATTTAGTGAATTTGATGTAATGAAACAATGTTTGTCGTTTATTAATTATATTTGTCTCGACTTTGTTTATTAACTTTAACAAATATTAGTTTAGTAATGCAACATATTTTTATTTTTGGATTTTTTTATTTAACACGTTTATATGCAATTTCAATTTTATTCTACTTCTTATTTTATTAATATTTTATTGAAGTAAAAAAAAGTATTGTTATTATATTAATTATTAAATATTTATTGTTTTAAGTATCAATTGAGGTAAGACAAACTAGGGGTGTTCATGGATGGTTAACCGAACCGAAATTGCATTTCGGATGGTTAACCGGAGATACCGGTTCAAGGAATTTGTGAACCTAAACCTACACCGAAAATACCGGTTAACCGATAATCGGTTAACCGGTTTTTTCGGTTTGGTTTTTCGGTTAACCAATTAACCATTTTTTAATTAATAAATTAAATTTCGAATTAAGAAATTCCAATAAATAATTTCTAAAAAATTCAAATGCCAAAGATAATAATAGCGATGAATAAAACTATAAATTATCTATATAATATTATTTAAAAGATTAAATATTATCTTTAAAAATATAATAGAAACAAGAAAACTTGTTTATAATCTTTATAAATTAAATTGTTCTAGTATAGTTTTTTGTAGTTTTGGATTTAACAATTAATTTAAACTAATAAATAAGTTAAAATTTTATATTATTGTTGGGATAAATGTTAATATTTATAAGCCTAAAAATTAAAATATATAAAATTTTTTCGGTTTTTCGGTTAACCGTCCGTCACCAAAATCGTAAACCTAAACCGAAACTGAAGGTTTTTTTCGGTTCGGTTAACCAAACCTAAAATAATTAAAAATTCGGTAGTTAACCTTTAAATCGGAACGGTTTTTCGGTTTTTCGTATCGGTTTTTCGGTTTCGAAATTTTTTGAACACCCCTAAGACAAACTAATTAACTAATCATTAAAAGTAAAATATATTAAAAGTGGTGTAGGTTAGTTGACCTAAATCTTAAATGATGTAGAATATGATGCATGAAGTAGCACCCATATCAAATACCTCCAAAATATCTTGGAAATAAAGCTTGCAGATGTATTTTATATTTCTTTTGTGCCCAGTCTTATCATGTATTCTCATTAATTTTGATGGTCTTATATGATAATTAAAATACTTTCCCCTTAAATAGGAAAATTGAAATGCATATATTTATCTTTTTTAAACTAAAAAAAGTTGCTATAAACATACAAAACTATTAAAATCATATTTGATAATTCTAAATGTCGATAAATTTAACACACTATAAACACAATCGATTCAAAAGTTTCTTTTTATTGAATGATTATTCCTTTGTTTTTTACATGAGAGCTCGATCACAAAATGAATGTTGCAAAGATAAAACAATTTTTCTTGAAAATTTGTTTAAAATACTTCTACAAAACAACTATTTGTAAATGACATTTTACATCTTTATTGGCAATTATAAATAATGTTTTTGTAACACCCTCTCTTTACACATAAAAGTCACGTCAATACAATATCATAAGTTGTCATACCGCAGTTATCTCCTAGTACACATGTCAGGTGTTTACACAAATCACTGATAATTAAAACTTTAATACAAACGTCTCAAAAGTCTGATACAGCTAATTAACACCACCGAGCTAACATACGAAGTCTGACTACCAACTATCATGCATATCGAATACATATACAAGTACAGATCAACAGTTTCCCAAAAGATGACGTCAGCATACAGCAATTACACGTATATAATACTCTGATCAATCCCAGCTCCTATGTCTGCAGCTGCTGCGACTGTGAACCTACTGTCTGACTGCCTGAGACACGTTAGACTCGAAAACGTAAGGTGAGAAGCTCGTGACTACGCGAGGGTTAGACTCTGCAAAAATAACATCTAACACAACACATAGCACATATAGAATCACAGATAGCTCAACACAATTAACTCAATAAGCTTCATAATCTCTGATAAACTTAGGACTCAGTGCACATCTCAACTCAAAGGGGCGCCGTTCCCCACCTAACAGACCGTACGCAGCAGTGGTTAGCTACTCAATAATCACTGGAGCGACCTGAAAATAACACTGTTGTATATATACAGTCTCATACTTCGTGACTCGTTAGGGACAATCAGCCTGCGCGATTGCCCATCGCGGATACTCTGGGGACTCATACACACATAGCACATATAAAAAGGTAGATAGAATCATACCTGAGGCGCCACATCTCTGTCTCATATAACACATCACGAGATACACAAACACAACTCGTAAAACAAGCGCGCTTTGGAAAAGAACTTGAGTACTCACCGGATCACTGATAACCAATCTCAAATGAGCTGGCCTGATTTCTATCGAGGCTCAACACGCTGTCTGCTCGACCCTTTATAAATAACAAATCCCATAATATTAATATAAACCCAACTGATATACAAAACAGACCCAAACACAGACCCTGTAACCAAAGCGGACCCAACAAGCATTCCCAAACGGACCCCGAAGCCCAAATTCAGCCCTGGCCCAAACCACCGGATCGCTGTCGCGCTCGATCTTGGTCGCGTTCTCAATCGCTGCCAAAACCCATGCCTCCCACGCCACACCCATTGCGGTCGCGCTCAGGGGATCGCGACCGCGACCATGGACATGCGAGTCTTTTCTGCTTCGCTTTAATGGCGGTTCCAGGGGTAACCACACCCCCATAATTCGATTTCAGCCACGAGAATATGCAAAACTCATATATATCTAAACCTACAGGCTAAACATCTAATCCACAATTTCAACACATATCTAACAGAATTTACATCACAATTCAGAAGCACCTTACCTCTTGAACTTCAAGAACGCCAAGGGAAAGAAACAATTTTAGCAACGAACTTCAAATCTTGGAGCTTTCCTGCTCAACTTCTCCCATGCACAAACATACACTTTTGGTTTCTGCTTTTGACAAGCAAAGGAATAAGAAACAAAGTTCAAATGACGTATATATATATATATATATACATACATATATATATATATACATACATATATATATATATACATATACATATATATATATATACATATATACATACATATATATATATATACATACATATATATATATATGTATACATATATGTATGTATACATACATACATATATGTATGTATACATACATATATATATATATATGTATACATACATATATATATATATGTATACATACATATATATATATATGTATACATACATATATATATATATATATATATATATATATATATATATATATATATACATACATATATATATATATACATACATATATATATATATATATATATATATATATATATATATATATATATATATATATATATATATATATATATATATATATATATATATATATATATATATATATATATATATATATATATATATGCCTTCCATATTTAGTAAGTCCCAGACCAAAATAATCCGAACCCTGTATTACTTTTTCAATATTAATATAAATTTAGCACGATTAATCTTGAGATCTCAATTTTAAGAATAATCCACTAATAGAACAATTCGATGCCACGTATAACTCAATCCTGACACGTATAATCCACTAATCGGGATTCTATTGGAGCAACGCAATAATGATAAATTAAATATCCACTAAAATAAATCCACGTACCAGGTAAGATTTCGGGATGTTACAAATCCTCCCCTCTTAAAAAGATTCTATCCCGGAATCTAACTCGAAGCCAAAAACAGCTGCGGATACCGGCTTCTCATCTCTGAGTCAGGCTCTCAGGTGGCGGTATTACCCTTATGATGTCTCCATTGAACAAGTACTAACGCGATCTCTTTGTTCCTCAACTTCTTCACCTTTCGATTGGTAATAGCCTCGGGTTGCTCAACATACCTCAGCAAATCGTCAACAGTAATTTCAGATGACGACACATACTGATCGTCTTTGGCCAGATACTTTCTCAAATGAATTAAATGGAACGTGTCGTGCACGCCGGCCAACTCTGGAGGCAATCTCAATCTATACGCCTGATCCCGGACTCTGGCTATAATCTCAAACGGACCGATATACCGCGGACTCAGCTTACCTCTGTGTCTGAATCTAATAACTCCCTTCCACGGCGACACTTTTAGCATAACCCGGTCCCCAACTCGGAATTCCAGCTCTGTCACATGACAGTCGCATAACTCTTTTGTTGTAAATGTGAAATCCCGTAAGTATTCAGCACCTTAACGTTTTTCTCATCAAACACATGAAGAAAACATGCTCAATAAATGTGTTTAATAAAGAAGAAGACAAGATGAATGTATGAAACTCTTGATGGAACAGTGGCGGCTGTAATATTGAATATTCAAAATGAAGTCAACCGTGTTTCTCAAAAGTAACCCTAGGAGCCTTTTTATAGGCTCCTTTAATTAAGTTACAAGCTTTGGCAACTATGGCCCCTACACTTTTACATAGACATGAAATACATAGAAATAAATACAAGACAAATTACAATGAAAATAAATATTACAAAATAACTCCTAGGATCGAAATAATTAATCTAACAATCTCCCCCTTTTCGATCACTTAGGAGGTCCTGGAACGCGGGCATGATCTGTGGATTCACGAAGACCAAGTATGACGTCGAATCGTCTGGTTACTTGTCTTGTATGTAGCCGCTCGTTCAGGTAGTCTATGCCGCTGAGTGTATTCTGTATCTCCGTAGGTGAGCATCTCTGTTCAGGATCTGGTTGAGCATCATAATCTTGTACTTTCTTTGTGAGAGCAGCTCGAACCAGTCGAAGTGTACCATCGGAATAGCAAGGTAGATCCTCAAAGCGCATATACCTTTTGTAGCCCTTGTAGTTCACAAAAATAACACCCGGATCTCCTTTAAGTATAACTCTGTAGGCTGGGTGGTGGGCTAGGAGAAAGCTGTCTTGTTCCGGTGCACGTAGTCCTACCTTAACCAAAGCACTTTCGATCGCCATCTGAAAATCTCTTAGGCACATTATTATCGATCGGCGATTCATGCTTCGTACTAGGGCTCCTACTGCGGTCATGTGCGATAGACGTTTCTTGATGCGATGTTTCAGACTATTGTGAAGGAATTCAACGTCATCCGCACTTATGAAGTCAAGATCATACTCGAAAATGTCATCTTTCGTCCCATCTTCTCTTTCCACTTGGTAGGATGGATAGAAGACTCTGGCTCTTTTGCACATCGTGATTGTCTTGAGCTTTTTGATCTTTGACTTCGACACCTTAGACCTTTGTTCCCGGAGCATCAATTGGTAGTATTCAGCCTGTTCAGCTTTGGAGACATTTGTAAGTTCCATGAGAAGGCGTCTGCTGAAGGCTCCAGGCTTCTTTCTGAAAACCATCTTGAACCTTTCTTCAAGATATGGATTTTGAAACTTTTCCGGGGGAAAGTTCTGCAGAAATTCTTTCAGGCCTTGAACGGGGGGTTCTTCGAGTTCAGATTTTTTGGCTTCAAGAAGCTTTATAATTGTCCCCCGCCGTTCTTGACGCATTTGGTCTTTTTCTTCCTGTGGCAGTGTACGAACTTTTCCTTTGGTGTAGTGGTCTACCCAGAATAAATCGTCTTTTCTGTACACTCCCGGACCCTCCGGAGTCTCATCGAAGCAGTCAACCCTTTTTGTTGGGGAGGGACCTGAGCGTTGGGTTTGTTGGACTGGTGGAGGGCTTGGGGATCTTGGTGGGCTGACTGTAATGTGGGATTCTTTTAGTGATGGGGGAGCTTGGATGGATGAGAGTATGTCTTCCTGTTGGGCTCTGGGTGGTGAATTCAGGAAATCGAAGGAAGAGGATGAGGATTTTTTGGTTGGAGAATCAGGTTCAGGCTTAGGAGTTAAAAGTGGTTGGTTGTCCTCGGTATCAGAATCTGAATCAGAAACTAATATGATTTCAACCTTTTCGTGTGGCTCCTCAAATTCTACCATGGCTGTCATTGGATCCAGTGGAGCTGGACCCTCGACCATCGGCTCGTCTTCTATTAGCATGTACTCCTGAGCCTCTTGTGACTTTTCCCCCGACCCCTGAAATTCAGACCCCTCGGCGGTCTCTGCTCCCCCTATACCCAGCATGGGCTCCTCAAATTGTACTTTTCTGCGCTTCTCCCCCTCATGACGATCAGGTCTGGTCGTCATGTTTTCTTTTGGGGGCTTCGGCCTGAGTGCGGCACTGAAGATCTATAACCGCCGACTCAAGGCGATCCATCCTTGAGTTTAGCTGCTCTTGGACTTGAAGGATTAGGCGATTAAGTGCGTCCAGTTTGTCAGAGAGCTCCGCCATTTGAAGTTGGACTGAATGGGATCCTGGTGAGGGGCCGGCTTCGGAGGCGACACCCTTACCCTTTATAAGAGAAAGAAGGGCGGTATGTCGTTCCTCGGCTGCCTCCCTTTGGGCGTCCAGGTCAGCCCGGGTGATAACTCCGGCAGCACGTAATGCTGCCGTTAACATCTCCAAGTTGATGGGGAGATGGCCGGAAGTGGACGGCGTAGATTGAGCCACTCCCGGTCTTCCTTCCGTCATCTCTGGCTCCACTACGGGATGCTCAGATCTGGAAGTTTTGGGAGCTGCCACGGAGGCAGCTCTTGGGGATGCCACAAAGGCATCATGCACGGTGTCTATTTGTGGGGATGGAATCGTGGGCGAAGGAAGGTCGGTCACGTGGGGAGGAGTGTGACCTATTTCAACACCGCCACTCTCCGAATGAGAGGGCGATGGCGTATGTGGAAGATCCCCGTGTCAAAGGGAAACCAAGTGGATGGTTGGGGTTGTGGCGACCGCTGGACTAACGGTCTTATGAAGGGGTGTCCGGCTGATAGGGCTTGGTTCACCCTCAGATTGCATATCCCTCGGCCTTACGACAGAGATGGTTCGTTCAGAATCCGCCGTCTCTGCCGTCTCACCTACGGCTCCCTCCCTTACACTCTCAGCCTCCCTCTCACCATAACCCAGTGATTGTTGTACTTCCATCCTTTCTCCCTCGTTCTCACTCTCATGCTGCTCACCGTCGGACTGGTTAGTCTCAGTCGATTCAGACTGAGACTCATCCGGATAATTTTCTCTCATATAGTCCCTTACCCGATCTGTACCCCTCGACCTTGTCAGAGTCGATAATGGAATCTTCATTACCTGTACCGTCGGGGCCCCCTTTGGCAAAGTCAGTTTCTGGATAGCGACGGTTGGATAGACATCAGCTTCTGGACGCTCATGAATGTCTTCGTCCTGATCCATGGCGTATTGTATGATGAGTTGAAGGAACCGCTGATAGGGGACATACTTGCGACCTTTCTTTGTGCTCCTTTCCACGTGGACTCTTCTTAATTCTTCAAAGATGAAAGCCGCATAGTCCACGTGTCGGTCGTAGGCAAAGCCAGTGAACATGGCTAAAACCTGGGCCGATGCTGAGTCATGACCAGAATGTTTGGCTGTGAGGCACTTGTTGAGCACGTCGAAGAGAATCCTCCAGTGGGACTGAAGGTTCTTGGTGCGAAAGTCGGATGGTTTGGTAAGGGGTCCGTCATACCCTAGGGTTTGAATTTCAGATAGGGCTTCTGAGACGGATGGGTTTGGATCGAACGAGTCAATGGAGGGAATATAGTCTTGGATGGGAAGGCGAAGGATGTGACGGATGGCTGTGGTTGTGACTTTGACTGGAACGCAGTCAATGGTGGAGGTGAAGTGAGGTTCAGGGTCGGTTATGAATTGTAGCCTGTTCCAGAATTGTTGTAGGTAAATTTGGGGAACGGCTATGGCTGTGGAAAGGGCATAATATATGGGATGGCGGGTGAGAATGTCAAAGGCAAGGGTTTGGGATTCTTTCGGGAGGATAGAGACGTCGAGTTGCCAGTTATGGGGGATAAACTCGACAAACTCGGCGCTCGGCAGGATGGCTTCCTCGGGTAGCTGAGCGTTATTATTTGGGATAGGAGGATGGGGAATGGTAAGAACGATTGCGGGGTCCATTTTCCTGCAAAGTGCAACACAGTTAGAATCATAAGACTCGATATGATAATGCATTGAAGTGAAGTCTAGATGAGTGTGAAATAGAAATTGTCTGATCTGTTTAACATCGGGTCTTTATTAGTAGAATAAAATTCTACTAACAAAGTCCAAAGTCAATCGTTAAGAGACCGATGTTAGATGAGACCGTTTCACTCAAACACTGATCCTAACTCTAATCAATGATGCACTTGGATGGAACTATTTTTGTGATTTTTGATTTATATGAAAATGCTGAAATGAAAAACATGAAAATTGGAATTTTTTTTTTTAAAAAAATCCTAAGTGTTGGATTTCGGATGGTCCGTATTCGGATGAACAGTGTCATCGAATTCGGATCATTCCGAAATAGAATGATGCATGAATGATATGAGTTGGACCGAATTCGGATGAGGTGATAAGTGGGGACCGAATTCGGATGATATGATACATGGGAAACGAATTCGGATGGTGGTCTGAAGTGTAGTTTATGATATGATTGGATGGTGGTCCGAATTCGGATGTGATGTGAACATGGTCCGAATTCGGATTTTGACTTGTAAAAAATGCATGCAATGAAATGAAATGTCCCAATTTCGGATGGTACCTGGAATTCGGATGAGGACCGAATCCGGGAATCATCCGAATTCGGATGCATAGAGGTGAACATACTTAGACAATTTTTCAAATTTGAAAATTTTGACCCTGATGTGATGGTCCGAATTCGGATCAACAGTGAACCGAATTCGGATCAACAGTGGTCCGAAGTGTGATTTTATACTTTAAAAATTCCGAAAATATACTAAGTCGGACATCCGAATTCGGGTGGTGGTCCGAATTTGGACATCCGAAACTGCATGAGTGCAGTTAATGTTCATGCAAAGTGTAAACGTGAACAGTTAAAATCCTACTGACAATGCATGAAATTACAGATCCTATACTGAAATAACCTAAGGAACATTTTATCTAACTACAACTAAGAAGAAATAACACATTAAACTACCTAAAAGAAAGAAAAACCGAAAAGAAAAAAAAACTAACTAAAAAATGAAATTCAAACTCACAATATATGATGTTAAACACTAAAATAAAGATAGAAATGGTTTACCTGGAAGTGCCGAAGACGGAAAATGCAAGAAAAACTGAAGAAAATGGTTGAGTAAAAGCTTGAAATCGGCAACAATGGTGGTTTTGGGCGGTGGCTATCGACCGAGAGAGAGAAAGAAGAAGATATTTCTTGAAGATGAAGGAAAAGTGAGCTTTTGACCGTTTGACCCCCCATATATACTCGCGCGGGTCGCGGGTCGGGTCAAAAAGGATCCGCGCCCAAAAAGGATTCTGGGCCGGTGGGTTTGGACCCAACAAACACACAACACACCAAAAAAATGGGCTTTTAAGGAATTTAAACAAAACAACAAATTTTTTTTTTTTGGCCCAATACAACACAAAATAAAAATCTTTTTGGTCTTTTCTTCAAGTTTGAAGTTAAAATAAAATGAAATGAAGTGAAGTAAAATCTTTTTGGTTTTTTGATAAATTTGAAAGTTAAAATCTTTTTGATTTTTCTGACCTATTAAATTAACACTTAAAATTAAGTCTATCCTAAAATTAAAAATTAACTATAAAAGAAACAAAGAAAAACATAGAATTAAAAAATTAAAAATCCTAACTCTACTCCCCCTCAAATAAATACCGATCCTTTTTCTTTTTCTTTTTCAGATTTAAATCATGACAACCCCTTTTATCCTTTCAAGTACAGACAAACCTGGATATTGTTTGCATCCCACTCCTTGATGAACAATTCACACAGCAATTTATCAGGATGATTAATTATTAAAAATATACGCAGATAAGGAAAGATTGAGTTTCAATCTTGTGACATAATCCTTAAATTTAAATAACAGTTATTTTCTAAAATAAAGGAATTTCAATCATGATAGATTGAAATAGAATTATATAAGACAATATCTGATATTTAATTGGAAGGTGGATTCAACATGCCGATATGCGATACTAAAAACCGAAAACGAGGTTCGTCTAAAGCTTTAGTAAATATATCCGCTAGTTGATATTCCGTGCCAACAAAATACAACTCAATGGTTCCCTTTTCAACGTGATCCTTAATAAAATGATACCTGATATCTATGTGTTTTGTACGAGAGTGCTGCACGGGATTGCACGAGATGGCAATTGCACTTCGAGAATCACAGTAAATAGGGATATTGGTGAGTGAGAACCCATAATCGCGTAATTGTGTTCTCATCCACAGCACTTGAGAGCAACAGCTTGCAGCTGCTACATACTCAGCCTCAGCTGTGGATGTGGATACACAATTCTGCTTTTTGGAAGACCAACTCACCGGGCTATCGCCTAAGAACTGTATTCCTCCCGATGTGCTTTTTCTGTCCACTCTACAACCTGCAAAATCAGCATCTGAAAACGCGGTAAGATCGAATCGGTTCCCTTTGGATACCATAGACCAAGTTCGGGTGTACCCTTAAGATAACGAAAAATGCGTTTTACCGCAGTTAGGTGTGATTCTTTTGGGTCGGCCTGAAATCTAGCACAAAGACATGTTGAAAACACTATATCCGGCCTACTGGCAGTCAAGTATAGTAAGGATCCTATCATCCCTCTGTAAGTTGTATTATCGACACTTTTCCCGGAAGGATCGGTGTCTAACTTACAGTTGGAGGCCATGGGAGTTGCGATACTCGTGCAAGAGTCTAACTTATACTTCTTGAGAATGTCAAGAGTATATTTCGACTGGTTCACAAAAATCCCATCCTCAAGTTGTTTGACTTGTAATCCGAGGAAAAAGTTCATTTCCCCCATCATACTCATCTCAAACCGAGACTCCATTAGGGCTGAAAAATCCTTACAAAAATTACTGTCAGTAGATCCAAATATAATATCGTCAACATAAATCTGTACTAGCATTATATGTGGGCCTTCCCTTTTAGTGAACAGAGTTGTGTCCACCACACCTTTATAGAAACCGGCAGAAATAAGGAAATTCGAAAGACTATCATACCATGCTCGAGGTGCTTGTTTTAAACCATAGAGGGCCTTATCTAGCACATAAACATGGTCAGGTTTATGTGCATCAACAAAGCCTTGTGGTTGTTCAACATACACTTCCTCGTTAAGTTCACCGTTTAGAAAGGCAGTCTTGACGTCCATTTGGTACACTTTAAAGTCTTTGTGTGCCGCATACGCCAAGAAGATTCTGATTGCTTCGATCCGTGCAACTGGAGCGAAGGTCTCGTCATAATCTATCCCTTCTTGTTGTCGGTAGCCTTTGGCAACAAGTCTTGCTTTGTTCCTTATCACAATGCCGTTTTCATCTCGTTTGTTCTTAAAGATCCACTTTGTTCCGATGACTGTACGGTCTTTTGGCTTGGGAACTAACCGCCATACTCTTAGCTGTTCAAACTGGTTGAGTTCCTCTTGCATTGCAACTATCCAATCCGGATCTGTCAGGGCTTCATCCACACGAGCGGGCTCTATCATACTCAAGAATGATGTGTAGAGACATTCATTAGCAGATGCCCTACGAGTTTGGACTCCTGTTGTTACGTCACCAATGATTTGTTCTGTTGGGTGACTGCGGGTCCATTTGATCTCGTGTGGAAGGGGTGCTCGGGATGGAACCTCTGTGGTTAATATGGGAATGGATGAGGATTCATGGTCAATGGTTTCAAATGATGGTACCACAGGTTCTGGTTCAATTTCCGAGTGTTCAGGTGAAGGAAGAATCGTTGGTATTATATGTGAGGGTATTATAGGAGTAGATTCAACTGCGGATGTGTCGGTGGATGATGTGGATGGATGAGGATATGTTGATGAAGATGGAGTGGAGAAACTTTGCGGCGCAGTTGAACTGGAAGGATTACCTGCATTATTAACAACATTAGACATACTAGCGTTAGGACCGAAAAATTCAACATAAAAAGGATCAAATAAATTAACCAAATCAGAAGAAGAAAAAGAAATGGGGTTATTCGAAGAGTCTCCAGGCATTTGAGTAATGCGTGGTCCTGATTGATCAACTTCGGGTGCCAGTTCAGCCAACTCATCAAATGTGACATGCACACTTTCATTGACTGTTCTGGTTCGGGTATTGAATGCGCGATACGCCTTCGAGTTGGATGAGTATCCAATGAAGATCGCTTCATCCGCCTTTTCGTTAAATTTCCCGAGGTTGTCTCTGTCATTCAGCACATAGCACCTGCAACCAAATACACGTAAGTACTTGATAAATGGTACTTTATTCAAAAAGAGTTGGTATGGAGTTTTGTTAAAGCGCTTATGAATGATGGAGCGATTCTGTGTATAGCATGCTGTTGATACGGCTTCGGCCCACAAGAACGGAGGTAGCTTTGAGTATGTGAGCATTGTACGAGCGGCTTCTACTAGCGTACGGTTACGCCTTTCCACGATCCCATTTTGTTGAGGTGTTCGAGCAGCAGAGTATTGATGCTGAATCCCCTTGGATCGAAGGAAGCCCTCCACTACCGAGTTCTTGAACTCCGTGCCGTTATCTGATCTGATTGATTGTACTGACAGCTGCTGTTGGGTCTCGACACTTTGATAAAATCAATGATTTCTTGAGCTGTCTCGTCCTTGGAACGCAAGAACCTGACCCAGGTATATCGAGAATAATCATCAACGATAACCAACACATATCGTTTTCCATTTATGCTTTGAGTTCTCATCGGTCCGCATAAATCCATATGAAGTAACTCCAAAACTCTTTTTGTTGATGGTTCGGGCTTTGGTTTGTGAGATGATCGTTTCATTTTTCCTTTCTCACATGCTCCGCACAGATGGTCCTTTTCGTAGCGCAACTCAGGAAGTCCTTTGACCAATTGCTTCGCAGCCAGCTTGTTGATGTTATCAAAATACAAATGGGATAATCTTCGATGCCACAACCAAGAGTCTTTTGACGAGGCTTTTGATAGTAGACAAATGTTATCCTTCACTACAAGCTTAGATACGTCAATGGTGTAAAGGTTAGATTTTCGGGAACCAGTCAAGATTTCTTTTCCATCCATGTTCTTAACACTGCAGTTCTTAGCCCTAAATGTTACTTCTAGTCCTTTGTCACAGAGCTGTCCTATGCTAAAAAGATTATGAGATAACCCCTCAACATAGTCAACGTCCTTGATGACCAGATTATTTAGAACTAAGTCCTCGTATCCTTTTATTTGAGCCTGATGGTTGTTCCCGAATTTCACAGTTCCGCAATACTGTTCAACAACGTTGGACAACAATTCTCTTCTTCCTGTCATGTGCTTGGAGCAACCCGAATCCATATACCAAATGGACTTGGCCTGAAAAACACATAAATTCATATAATGAAAAACTATATGCATTCAAACACATCCATTTTTAATTCACAATCAAACCGTGTTCTGAACCGAGATGTTCAGAAAACATGATGAGTTAAGACCGGGTCCTGGGCTGTGTGCACAGAAGCCAAACGTGTCGGTTTAAGCACAACCGACAAGCAAAAGAACGGGTCCTAGTCTAAGGTAACTAGAAGCCATTTCTTTGAAGCACGGGTCTTGATCAGAAGTAACCAAGAACCATCTGCATTAAGATCACACAACCTTGGGTACCCACCTCAATATGGGTCCCTTTTTGTTAGGATTTCCAGATTTATATGGCACGTGTACAGATTTAGAAACCCAACTAGCATTTGTGTGTGGTCCAGATGCACAACCCTTTGGAATCCATTGAAGATTGGATTTATTGGGTTTTGGAACCTTAGGCGCTGAAATTGCCTTCGGTTTTTGTCTTGTTGAGACCTTTTTGACCGTTGCTTTGGTTTTGGGCCTTGGCAACGGACATATCTCAACTTTGTTTGTGGCCGATGATGCACTATTTTTAGTTTTCTTTTTCCGAATACGTTTAACAGGATAAGGCACAAAAGCATTCATTTCAGGAACCTGTCGTCTATATTTAGTTGGACATAGATTAAACAAATCCTTGAAAGAGTACTTTAACGGAATAGTAGAATTCGGTACATCATTACAAACATTGTCACACGCTTTGTTACACAAATTGTCTTTAGAGATTACATACATCCTATCTCTAGTAACAAATTCACTTGGCATTAAAGCCTTCTTCACAAAAAAACTTGTAAAATCCTGCATGGTGGTTTTTGGGACTCTCCTTATATGATCTGTAGGAACAAAACGATTAGAGTCAGTAAGCATGGAAGATTTAGACTTGACAGACTTTTCTTTTTGGTGGTGAGTGGGTTTCTTAAAAGACTTGGATTTTATCTGAGTCTTTTTAGAAACCTCATTCTTGAAAACATTTGAGCACTCACCTTTGACAAAGATAGAAGAAGTTTCAGCTGTAGCCTTACCTTTATCTGATGACATACATGGAATTTTTAGAGAATGAGAAAGTGTTTGTTGTTTTGAAAGATCTTTCAATCGTTGTGAAACTATTTCAAAATTTTCTCTGTAGACAGTGACTTCCACAGTTTGTTGAAAAGATTGATTTATCAATTCTTCTTCTCTCTTAAGAAGAGCATCTTGAAGATCAAGTGCTTTCTCTTGAGACGACTTCAATTCCTTTTCTAAAACAATGATTTGTTGTTGAAGAACTTTTGCAGGAATATAAAGTTGAGGATTTGATTTTTCAGTTTCAGTGTTCAATTCAGTTTCTGAATAAGTTGACGAGAGATCTTCCTCTAAAGTGGGTACTCTAGAAGAATAACTCTCGTTAAGTTCTTCATAATGAAAAGAAATTTCTTTATCTTTACGCGCAACACGTTTCTCATTTTCTTGGTTTAAAACTTCTTTTGATGACTCAAAAAAGAAAGATTTAATACCGGCTCCCATATAATTCATGTCATAAAATACAGGTAAGACATTTTGTGCTTTTTCCAAATATTTAGGATTTTTAAAACCAATTCCCTGTTTAGAATGGTAAAACCTAGTTTCTTTGGGCTGATTTAAATGGATAGTTTGTTCTGTTTGACCCCTTTTCAAAAATGCATCGTCAAGGGTCTTTATTCTTGCATACAAACTTATCCTTTCTTCTTCAATCATTTTGTATTTTTCTAAACTGTCTATATTTTCCATATTTACCACATCTAATTGTTTTGTAAGAACAGAAATTTCTTCTTTTAACGAGAGTTTTTCTTTTGAAAGGGTTTCCATGCAAGATTCAAGGTATATATTCCTATCCTGAACATCTACTTTTTCTATCAACATCTGTTTTATAACATTATGATTAGTTAACCATTTTGCATGATATAAGTCAGATGATTCTTTCAGAATATGAGCTTGATGTTCAGCCTGTACACACTTTGCAGTTTCAGCTTTTAATCTATCTGGTAGATCAAGTATTTGTGTGTGTAGTGTACATTCATTATCTACAAATAATTTATTTACATGTGCAGGAATGTAATAGGAATATACCTCACTGGTCTCGGAACCGGATGTGGAGCATTCGGGATCGTCGGTTGTAGTCATCAGACATGCTGGTGGATGTTTCATTGTCTCCCCCTCAGCAGCAATGTCTGAATTTGCAGCAGTGACATCAGTACAAATCTCCAACCCCTGACGATCAACCATATAGCAATTTTTGCCCTTTTCATCCTCGTCTTCAGAGTCTTCAGCATCCCAGTAGTCCTCCTGGGCGACGAGGGCCAACGCATCCGATTTCTTCTTTGCAGCCTCGAGCTTTCTTTCGTAATAAGCAACGTCTCTCTCAAAGTTATTTTTGCATTCCCTAGCAAAGTGGCCCGGTTTGCCACATTTGTAGCAGAGACGTTCATTAGTGGCCTTTGGCTCGTCTGCTCTTGGCTTCTCCTCTCTTCTTTCCGCCGGCCTTTTGTCGGCCCGACGGTGCTCGCGGCTATCATCACGCCTTCGGTCCCGGCGGTCATCCCGACGATCATCCCTTCGATCGTGCCGCCTGTCATCTCTCCTGTCATCTCTCCTGTCATCTCGCCTTTCGTCACGCCTTTCATAACGGCGATCATCGCGATAGTCGCGTCTGTCATCATACCGGCGATCATCCCTGTCATCCCTGCGGTAGTCATCTCTGCGATAGTCATCGCGGCGGTCATCCCTCCTGTCATTTGAGTACCTCCGAGGACCAGTGTCATATCGGAGTTGGTTGTTGGTCTTGTTGGAGAACCGTCGTTGTTGGAGACGGTTGGTCCACAAGGCAATCTGTTCTTGGATCGTGGCTTCCTCCTCATCATAGACCTCACGCGGAGGGGAAGCATACCAGTACTGAGATGATGAAGAACCAGGAGCAAAAGATGGTGTCGGAATCTGCGTGTTGGTGATCAAGGCTAGGGAATCATATGGTTTCAACCCTGTGTTGGCTGATAGCAGTAGAGAGGCCAATTGATTTGCCATCAGCTTCTGTTGATCCACATCCCCTTGATATTTCTTAAGCTCCTTAAAGACGACATTTATGGATACCTCAGGAATGTTCAGAACTCTTTTTGTTGCCCTACATGCAAGCTGCCACTCGGGGGCTAAGGCGGCAAAGAATTGGATGTTTATGTCATCCCGATCCTTCTTGATGTGCAGTTTATTCAATTCGTTAAGGACTGCATAAAACCTGGTGAACGTGGATTGCAGAGATTCCCCGTCTTTGGCGCCGAATTCTGAAAACTTTTCCTTCGCCTCTTCAATTTTGGCACGATCATCAAGATCTGCCCCCAGCATTTGGATTTCCAGCTCGTCCCACATTTCTTTTGCAGACATTTTACTATCTACACCTACCAAATTATCTGTGGGGAGGGCTTGATAAATCAGATATTCTGCCCTCTTATCAGCATGCTGGCGATCCCTCTCGGCGTCATTTGCCGGCTCTCTTTCAACCTTTGAGGCTAGGACAGGAGGATCAGCCTCGGGTCTGGCAGCAATCTCTCTATAGTAGATGACGGGTCCTTCGGATATTGATTGAAGCATCAGATTCCCGAGAGGTTGCATTCCGACGAATTTCAGGAACCGGGCTTTCCATTGTTCGTACTCATCAGGATAGAGAACAGGTGGTCTGTTCTCAGATCCGAGTACAAGAGCTTCACGAGACATTATGAGTATTGGTGCTAATTAAGAATATGGAGATCTTAGAGGTGGAAACTGAACACGGATGGGTTGGACTGAAATCAGAATATTCTGAATTCGGATGATGAGTTCGGGTGAACAGTGATTCGGATGGAGGAACCGAATTCGGATGGATCGAATTCGGATGAAGTGATTTCGGATGAATAGTGGGTCGGATGGGTTGATTTTGGATGGCTAGACTTCGGATGGGTCAATTTCGGATGAATAGTGATCCGGATGAAGGTCCTAATTCGGATGAGTGTCCTAATTCGGATGAACAGTTGTACTTGGGGGAATCAAAGTCGGATGACCTAAGTTTGGATGGACCTATGGACCGAATTCGGATGAACAGTGAAGTGGCCGAAATATGATGGTCCGAAATAGGGACAAAGGACCGAATTCGGATGGTCCGAAATGGTGTGATCCGAATTTTGAAAAAATTTTGTAGAACAAGTCCCAATAAGTGAAAAATGGAAAGCCTTTCCAGAACTTCGGATTTTCCGAAGTTTGGATTGGACCGAATTAAGGTCCGAAATTTGCTTATGGGGGTCCGAAATTCACCTAAGTGTGGTCCGAATTAGGATGATTGTGGGGTCCGAATTTGGTGCCTATATGGTCCGAAATGCTACAGTATGTAATCCGAAATACAGCAGGTTTTTACGATTTTCTAAGGCAGAAAAGACAGAATTCGATTTTTATCAGTTTTAATGCCTAAAAACAGTTCTAAATGATTTATAAACTATTTTAAACACTTTTGGTGGTTTAAAACAACCTAGAAAACACTTAAAACTAGCATGAACACATGAAAAACCCACTTAAAAAAAACCCATATTTTCAAGCTTCAAAATGGTCGATTCTTGATGATTTTAACAAAGATATGGAAGTAAATGAGTTTAAAATCAGTATATAATGATAATGTGATGTTTATAGAACCATTATAACACAAGAAACTCGAAAAACCATGGAAAATGAAGATCTAACCGGTTGAATATTGAAGAACTCGAAGAACATGAACAACCCAGCAGAACCCGTAAGTAATCAGTTGAAATCCACCCCTCTGAGCTCTGATACCAATTGTAAATGTGAAATCCCGTAAGTATTCAGCACCTTAACGTTTTTCTCATCAAACACATGAAGAAAACATGCTCAATAAATGTGTTTAATAAAGAAGAAGACAAGATGAATGTATGAAACTCTTGATGGAACAATGGCGGCTGTAATATTGAATATTCAAAATGAAGTCAACCGTGTTTCTCAAAAGTAACCCTAGGAGCCTTTTTATAGGCTCCTTTAATTAAGTTACAAGCTTTGGCAACTATGGCCCCTACACTTTTACATAGACATGAAATACATAGAAATAAATACAAGACAAATTACAATGAAAATAAATATTACAAAATAACTCCTAGGATCGAAATAATTAATCTAACATTTGTCGACTCTGTGCAACTCTCATGTGCTCGCAAATTACTGCCACCTTATCAGGCCCGCTAATAGGTCGCTCGCGGACCTCACCCCAACACACAGGGGTGTAGACATTTACACCCATATAACGCCTCAAATGGAGCCATTTTGATGGTTGCGTGGTAGCTATTATTATACGCAAATTCCACTAACGGCAAATGAACGTCCCAACTACCACTGAAGTCAATCGCGCAAGCTCGTAGCATATCCTTGAGAGTTTGAATAGTACGCTTTGTCTGTCCGTCTGAGGCCTGTATGCCGTGCTCAACTGCACCCTGGTACCCAGCTCTCGCTGAAAGCTCTGCCAGAACCTCGAAGTAAACCGAGTATCTCTATCAGACATAATTGATTTCAAAATTCCATGCCTCGAGACCACTTCATTAATATATAGTCGTGCCAACTGATCCATCGTAATGGTGCCACGAACTGCCAGAAAATGAGCACTCTTCGTCAGTCTGCTGTAACATCCTCGAATTTATTTTATTTGAAATTGGGCTAAGTAAGTGGAAAATATATAATTAAGTTGAAATTTGAGCAATTATTATGTATTGGGGACATTTTGAAAGTTTGTTGTTATTTTAAGAAAATTTAAACTCGGAAATTATTATTAAGAAATATTATGAATTATAAAAGTTATTAATGATAAATTTAAGAATAAATCAGTATTTTATGGAACCGGTTAAGTTGAGGGGTGAAATGGGCAAAATGATGAAAATGGGAATAAAAAGGCCAAGCCCTTCTTTTTCACCATCTCTCTCTCTCTCTAGACTCTCTCTCTCTCTCTAGAAGTTCTCTCCACATCTCTCTAAGATATCTCACAAACCGACCGGCCGATTATCGAGATTTATACGTCAACGGAAAGATCTCGAGGAGTAACAACAATCTGCAATTGGATTCCTGATATCGTACGAGTTGAGGTAAGAATCGACCCTTTTAAGTTTGTTATTTTGGTTTTGAAGAACTTAGAATTCGAATCTGTTATTTTATGTGATTTGGAGCTAGTTTTGCTTGGAATATTACAAGAATATGATAGTATATGCATAATAGAATCAAAACTGGGCTTAATACTTGATATATCGGTGATTTGAGGCTTAGAAATGTATGTTTTAAAGTTGTAAGATGAACAAACTCGAAAATCTCAAGAACACAGTCGAAATGCAAGAACAAACTCGATTTTGGTACTAGATTCGAGTGTATTTCGAGTCTATCATTAGATTCGAATGGGGTAGGGTTCGAATCTACCCCAAATTCGAATATGGGTTCGAGTTTACATATGGATTCGAGTTTAGTCAATAGATTCGAAGGTGGGTTCGAATGTAACCATTAAATTCGAGTTTAATGCCTAAAATGGAGAATTCTACTCTCTAAACTCGAGTATTTTGAATGAAACTCATAAACAATACATAAAATGACAAGAGTTATACAAAGGACAAGATGTAAACTTGAAATGGGTTTAAATTTAATTGTATTATGAATTTGGACATAGACCCGAAATGGGGGAAAATATTGCAAGAAAATACAAAACTTGGTCATATGAATTTAAACGGTTTTTGACTCGAGGTATTGTTGTAACTAATTTAACATGTCCCTTGTGGTGTTGTTTAACCCACAGTGGGGTACTTGGTGGATCTGGTTGAAAGCCCGAGGAGAAATAATATCGGTTAAAAGTTTAATAACGCACCCACTGTGAGTACAATAGATTTTGCATGTTTATATCTGTTTTATGTTAAGCTTTGCCTGCTGAGACCTGTTGCTTCATTTGTTTGGTTGGAATTCTACTAACTTGCGTAGATTTAGATGCACATTCTTACTTGTTGCATGTCCGTTCGATTGTTGTGCATCTAGTGATGGACCGGTGGGTCGCATCGATTACTCTGATGTTACTGTGCTATATGACCTGGAGCTGATCCCTCCTAGGCCCGGTAGGCAGTATGTCATCCCCGATCGTACGTTTGTCTCAGATGGTATGTTTAAATGCCGAGCTTTGGGCTCGAAGGGGCTGCGGCTCTGGTCCGTACTTTGTGTACGAAGAGGGTATCTGATGTTGGTCATCTGTGTTACCCTTGGGCTTCATAAAGATTTATAAAATGCGTAATCTTTGTATTCACTAAGCATCCGCTTATTCCCCAGTTGTTTATTTTTATTTTACAGGAAAAGGAAAGTCTACCGCCGGACCTTCTAGTTAGGTCATTTGGGAAGATTTGGTATTATTTAATCGGTAATCATGCTTTTGGACAATGTTGTAATATATATTCTGGATGTTGTAATAATTGTAATGGGTGTGTAGACTTAGACTTGGTACCTTGTAGCACCGTAGGGTGTTTGACACTATTGCACTACTTTAATTATGTGTTCTAATGCTTCCGCACTTAATTTAGGTTATCAGATCATTATGTTATTGCATGTTGATGATTAATCCTGGGAGTATTGTAAATGGTGGTTGTTGTGGCAAGGGTGTCACACGAGATGGTATCAGAGCAGTAGTTTGAGATTCAAGTGTCCGTGAGGTCTTGGTTTCAAACATTAGGTGATGATATGTAGTGGTTTAAGTAATGATCTGAACTAAGATAGGTTATGATCTAGTAATTATAAGAGATTGACTATCATACGGAACAAATGGGTGGTGTCTTTAAATTAATGACATGTTACTAAACAAATTATATGTTTATAATTTCAGAACATGTCTGGAGGAGGAATGACACCTGAAGAAGCCTGTAAGGTCTACCACTACTAGATCTATCTAGACGCGGATCCGTCAACGAGTGCGGAATCCTCGTTAACGGTTAGACGGACAAACTCTCAACTACGAAACACGGAGACTATCAGAGGCTGAACGAACGACTGACGAACGATCCTACGAACTGATTCTCTCCGAAACGGACCTAAAGCTGATGATAAACTCGAGATCGCCTTAAGCTTAATTCCTCACGAATTCTGCTAAAAGTCTACTAATGACTCGAGTCTATCCCTAATTATAGACCCTGATTCGAGTCTGATGTGGGCCAAACTCGAATCTGGCCCAAGGCCCATTCGAGTTTGTCCACAATGACACTCTCGAATCTGGGCACATTCGAATCTAAGGCTACATTCGAATCTATCACAGATTCGAATGTCTACCCTTATATAATTCGAATCTAGCCAAAACCCTTAAACACCTAAGTGTTGAAACTTATGTTTTTACCTTATGAATGATTTTATCTTTGTACTTTATGTTTGAACTTCTTGTAATACGTTATATCAAGTTCAAACATACAAACACTAATAAATATCAACCATATATATAAACATATCTAACACACTCTTGCTAAAATCACAATGCAGTATCACTTAGACTGCTATCGTCACACAGGATGTACCAACAGACTCCCCCTTGACGATATAATACACACATTTGACTTAAGAACTTTGTTTATTTATTGATTCAAAATACTACCAGCATACAAACCTTTCTCGACACATACCTTGACTACATTTTCATACTTACTAGCTTCACTGTCCATATGTGCGTCACTGGGAATCTTACAAGCATGCAAAATCTGAAGATCTTCTTTAGATAGGTTTACCAAGTGAAGTGGGTCGTAGACTCTAAGAATGACTTTTTCTTCAAAATCTTCCATAACTGCTTCCCCGGTCTCAGTGTCAGCGTACCACCAATGTAGATTCTGCAAAACATTCTGTGGCATCCGCTTGAGAGGCACCTTCCTCAGACATCTAGCTGGCTTATAGTGAATCCTCATCCAAGGTCGTCCAGTTAGAGGATCGATACGTGACGGATCCTCTACTCTTCTCCCGACCCTTGGCGTTAATCGCTCGAACTTCCTTGATCTCCCTTCCTTTCTTATGATTCTTTCGATTACGTTCGCGTAGGGATCATTGCCAATGTTTATCAGGTCTTTCCATGCTAGCGCAGTAATTTCGATCTTTGGCAGGGAGTTGAACGCTTTTAAAGTTCGCCGCAGGTACTGAAGCCCATCTTTCCTCTTAATTACAAATAGCTGCAGTTCTCTATCAAAGAACCAGCTTAATATGCGCTCAGACAGCTTCCCAGTACCCGGCACTCTCATTGTCTTCTTAATCTCTAACTCCTTCTTTTCAGCTCTGAACCATAATTTTCGTTTTTCTTCATTTGATAGCTCTATAGGTTCTTCTGTTGATGGTTGAGCATTCAGTGCAGCATTTACTACATCAATGTTGACAATGTTATTCCCATCTATCATGTAAGTATCCGTGATAGGATTCTGCTGAACGACTATCTCGTCGGCTTCATCATCCTCATCAGCAACTATTTCATCATCCGACTGCCAGTCTACTATTTCCTCTGGCACAAACTCGCCTTCTTCCAGCTCTTCATCATCACAATCAAAACCTACGTCCATCGGATCATCATCAAGATCCATAAGAGCGTCTATCATTTCACTGATCTCAAAATCTGTAGGCTGTTTTGATGAACTCGCTTCTCCCATTTCTCCTTCAGCTTGACTGGGCTCCCCCTGAACTTGTGTAGCCTGAGCTGCAGGAAAATCTACAGGCTCATTCTCATTATGTGCATCGGGATCATTGCCTTCGTCATCTTCATCTCTACGCTGCACCTCCTGATCCCTACAACTTGTCTCCCCCTGAGCTTGTAGATTTTTCATGAGCTGCTCAAGGAGGGACTGCATTGATCGGATCTCTAATGATTGATCTGCAATAAACGACTTTAATTCTGTGTTCTCTTCCCTGACATTCTCCACAATCTTCTTCAGCTCGGCATTATCTTTATCAAGATTTGCATTATGCGCCTGGAGCTCGCCGATCGCCTTTGTTAGGCCTATGATCTGGATATGCTGGAAGTCAACTCGTCCCTTAAGCTGTACAAAGCGTTGGTTGTCAGCGTAGGTGGTCGAAGTAGATGAAATGGATTGTATGGGCGTTGGGCGAATTGGGGATGGAATATATGGCTCATGTTGAGGTGGTGGTGATGGTGGAGCGGTGGCTTGTGGTTCTGGAGTTTGAGGTTGAGGTTGTTGTGCATCGGACGCTGAGGATGTCCCTTGCATAAACCTGTGACGCTTGGCCCTCTGCCTAGTCACCAAGGGAGCAACTTCCTCCTCTTCAAAGTCTGAATCATCCGATTCCCTTGCGTCTCTCCTCCTCGATCATGCTTCATTTACTACCAACCTAGATCCATAGGTTCCAATTTGAACATTTGGTTCTGTAGCCACTGATTCAGGAGCTTCAACCTCCAGCTCCTCCATATCTTCCGACTCTGATTCCGATGATGTCAAACCTTTATCAGCCCGCTCTGGCTCATACTTTTCCACATCTCTAAATACGTCTTCTTCTCCTTCTAGTGGACTGAGCAATTCACCAACTAATGCTGCAGCCACATCTTCGTTTGCATGAGGCCCTACCTCCCAAATTTCATTAAGCGTCTGGCATAGCTGTTCAGCTTCGCTCGGAACATTTGAGGGCCCGACTTCTTGAACATTTGAGGGCCCGGCTTCTTGAACATTTGCTTGCTGAATTGTCGAAGGCCTTGATGCCTGAGTTTGACTCGCTGATGGTCTTTGTCGACGTCTCTGAGCACGCGGTTGCTGTTGTTATTGACGTTGTTGTGGTTGTTGTTGCGGTTGAAATTCAACGACCCCTGCCCAGTTGGCATCATCCGGGGCTTGAAATTCCCTATCCAAAATTGCTCCAAATAATGGACGCTCAACAGGAACAGCTAACCTTCCTCTGTGTGAGGAACAGTCAGCGTAAATCCTTTTGTCCATAATAGCAACACTCTGAAACTCATTTGACGGCGACAGATTTGGCAAGAAATGCCTGATCAACATCATAATGAACCTTGGATATAGCAAAAACTGTTGATTTTCGGGAGCGGTTATCTGATGAACAAATTCCGAAAAGAACATCTCCGAAAAACTATATGGGCGATTATAGACCATAGTGACGATCCCCGACTGAATTTTCGCCACTATATAGTCGAACCCTGCTTTCTTCGGAGCAAAGCACACCATAAACACATGTGCTAGAAACCTCCACTGCCCGATCAACCCACTCTTCATATATGACACTTTCGTCACATCGAGGCTATACCCCATTCTTTGAAAGGCCGCTTGCCTTATACTCAAAGGAAATTCTATTGGACCAGCTTCTTCTTCCTGAGTGCCCAGCTGCAGCACTTGACGAAGCATATCAGCCGAGAATACCAACGGCTGTCCTGCAATACGAGTGCGTAGAACTATCGGTGTGACCGAGCAGTCTACCTGCAAATGATCGTAAAACTGACGAATGTATGGTAACACAAGCTGCACATTATGCGACAGTGCAAATCCGATTCTAGATTCAACGAGAAAATCAAGCACTTGACGGAATCCCTGCGCCTCAGGGAGATTCAGATCTGGATGAAGCACCATATTGTGCTTAGGAATAAACGCTCGAACAACCATTTCTGCACAATAAACAAAACCATTAGATTCATTAAAAATCAATAAACTTGTTTAAATTTAAATCTGTTTTATTTTGAACTTGTTTAAGTACAAAATCCAACACAATTAAATTTCTACAAGTTTAATAACATTTAAATTAAATAGTGCAAATAAACAATAGATTCGAAAGTAACAGATTCGAATTGTCCCTATTCGAGTGTAATGGACAGATTCGAATGACATGGTCATCTCGAATCTAATGACAGATTCGAGAACCCCATGAACACATTCGAACGGCCGTTTTTATTAAAGGACCAAATCTTCTTGATTTGAACCTTTTTGGACTTAGAAAATTACATTCATTAGTCCTACTAGTTACTAATCACAGATATATGCCTTTAATTTGATTGTTTATCGGCCCAAACTTGGTAATTTTGTAAAAACCCTATTTTGACCCTTAAACCTTCAAAATTCGATGATTTAGCCTAAAATTGTGTATAAAACTACATGAATCTTGTACAATCAAGTTGATTATACCTAGGTACAGTAGTAGAATCGAACACACTAGCTTTAAACTCGACAAAATGTCGTTTATGTGAGAAACGGTAGATTCGAGGATAGATTCGAAATCGCCACAATAGACTCGAGGAAGTAGATTCGAAAACAGTAAGAATTAAATGTCTTCACTGTTGACCTATTTATACGACCAACCTTCGAGTCTAAGGCCCTAGTCGAATCTACTGACAGATTCGAAGTCTTACCACTTCGAGTATGTCCTAGATTCGAAACCACCAAACACTTAGAAAAAATTTCGAAAATTTTGAAATAACTTCAATTTTTCCAACCTTTTTCTACGGTATCGTGTAACCAGATAAACTATGCCAAATCTTTTACCCGAAGCACAAGATATTTCACGCAATGTTTATTTTATCCAACTTTGAATGCACCCTCAGTAACTTTTGACCTTTTACCTAAGTAAAAATTAACCTAAAATAAAATAAAATAAAATAAACTAAGATAAAAATAAAATTAAATAAATTAAAATAAAATAAAATTTTGACCAAAAAATTTATTCTAAACTTAAGCTATACTTAACAAATTTTCAACTTAAGCTAAAAATTAAACGAAATGTTTTTGATGAGTATAGTCTAAGAAAGGTTCAATCAGATAGCGATGTCAGATACTTACTTTCAGTACTTACACTTTCACACTTAGGAATTTTTGATTCCTTTGATTGTTTGTCATGACATACCTATTTAGCCGATTGTTGGTATTTTACCCCGTTAAACATTCTACATTTCGGAATATCCCTTGGCATTTTTATTTATCAGGAAATTATCTTACGTGACTCAGGCATAGACATACTTTTATGATCAAGGCACACAGATAAAGATTCTAACTTGTTGGTATTTGCAAACTTTCTTTAAAAGACAAACATCAGACACATGTCTGTATTTTCATACAACAAAGTGTCTTAGTTTGACTTAAAGTTTATTTTTAAAGTTAGCAAGACAGCGGTGACAGGTCTGTACTGATGTACAACAAAGCGACATGTCTGCAAACCCGAATCTAAACAGAGACAACAGGTCTGTACTTACGTACAACAGAGTTGCATGTTTTCGACTCTCAATTTTATACGATATTTCTTTTCTTTCCATTTTAAGATGTATTTGATGTTGCCATACATCCCCAGAAAGTTTGCATACCTCATTTAGACTCAAAGTTTGTATGTCTTGTACATAAAAATTAAGACCGATTGGTCGTACATCTAAGTTAGTGACACGCTTGACTTTTTCTAGAATATTTTATTAGCCTTGAGATTCCCTATATGTATTATGCCTACCAACATATCAAACTAAATAAAGTATAGCACTTAGAATTTAGTTGCATTATGTGTGAAAGCCTAAACACTTAGAGTTTGTAACGACTGTGCTAATTTTCGTCACTTTGAACCTATGTATCTAAGACTTAACTCCTTTTCTGATATTCTCTTTTTTTGTATTTTTGTAATTTTCTCTCTTTTTTCTTTTGTTTTTCATAAGACAAAGCAGTAAAATAAGCTAACCTACTAACTTACTAAAAATAGAAACTTACTAAAAAATAGAAACTTTCTAAAAATAGAAACTTTCCTAAATTAGCAGACTACTGTAAAGAAAGAAATATTACGACTCTAAAAGAAAATAAACTACTACTACTAAGGTCAATTTACTCTGGGTTGCGCATTCCATTCAGTTGAATTAAATACTCAAACCGTGACTTATCAAACGCTTTGGTAAATAAATCTGCATTATTATCTTCTGTTGCCACTTTTACCAGTTTGATTAAGTTCTTTTCAGCACAATCACGTATAAAACGATGCCTTATGTCTATGTGCTTTGTTTTGTTGTGTTTAACTGGATTATTAGTTATAGCAATTGTAGATTGATTGTCTATCCTAATTGGAGTTTGAGTGTAAGCCAAACCGTAATCCCGCAATTGTTGTTGTATCCACAGAACCTGTGAGCAGCAACTACCAGCAGCAACATACTCGGCCTCGTACATTGACACGGCTACCGACGTCTGTTTCTTGCATTGCCAGGATACCAACCTCCCTCCTAGGAACTGACAACCTCCAGTCGTTGATTTGCGCGTCAAGCTGCATCCTCCGTAGTCAGAATCTGTGAACGCCTCCAACTCTAGATCTCCCTCCGCGTGATACCAAAGTCCCAGCTTCGGTTTCGACTTGAGGTATCGTAGAATCCGCTTCACAGCTTTCATATGCATCTCCTTCGGATTCGCTTGAAACCTAGCACAAATACACACAGCAAACTTAATGTCAGGTCTTGAAGCAGTTAAATACATAAGTGACCCAATCATGGCCCGATATAAAGTCGGATCCATATCGGTATCACTTTCAGTACCCGGCCCGAGATTGTGATACACTTGAATCGGCGTGCTGAAGTGGGCAGTCAACTTTGTTCCTTCCATCCCGAAACGCTCCAATATGTCATAGACATACTTGGTCTGATGGATAAACATGCCTTCCTTCTTCTGGTCAACTTGTAACCCCAAAAAGAAATTCAACTCCCCTATAGCACTCATCTCGAACTTGGACTTCATCACCTTCTCGAAATCTTTGCACATCTGTTCGTCTGATGATCCAAAGATGATATCATCGACGTACACTTGTACCAAGATAAAGTCTTCACCCTTTCTCTTAACAAACAGAGTACTATCTATCCTACCCCTTTCAAAACCGTTTTCTAAAAGATGGTTGGATAGAGTCTCATACCACGCCCTAGGTGCCTGATGCAATCCGTAAAGAGCCTTATCTAAACGATATACTCTATCAGGATATTTTGGATATGTAAATCCGGGCGGTTGTTCTACATACACCAACTCCTTCACTTTCCCATACAGGAAAGCACTTTTAACGTCTAGCTGATATACCTTAAAGCCCTTGAAGGAGGAAAAAGCTAGAAACAACCTAATGGCTTCTAGCCTTGCTACTGGTACAATACCTCGTTGTAATCGATTCCCTCCTCTTGGTTGAAACCCTTTACAACTAACCTAGCCTTGTTGCGCGTGACTATACCCCGATCGTCTCTTTTGCACTTAAAAACCCATTTGGTTCCTATGGCAATCTCCCCTCGAGGTAACGAAACTAACTCCCACACTTCTAGTTTCCTAAATTGCGAAAGTTCTTCCTGCATCACTTCCACCCAAGAGTTATCCTTAAGTGCCATCTGCACATTTTTAGGCTCTTCTTGCGATATGAAACACGAATAGAGACATGTGTGATATGCCTCGGAGTCGTTTATCATCGACAAGAACACTGTGTTGTTATTTACACTACTCCTAGTCCTCACACCCTCGTTCGGATTTCCTATGATGCTTTCTATTGGATGGTTCTTGTTAATCCTAGAGGTCTCTATCTCATCAACCCTTAGATTATCTCCTAAGTTGGATCCTATTTCACCTAATGGGGGAACAAGCTCAGCTTCTACATTATCCTCCTCATGGACGTTTTCCTCAGAGTTGGAACTTGATGCTTGAGTCTGATTCTCAGTGGTAGGTGCCTCTGGATCAGCAACTTCTGGAGATCTATCTGCAGTCGCAGTAGGCTCGGATGTAGATTCAAATGTGGTCCTCGGAAAGATATGGCCTTCGTCATTCAGATGCAACGTCGCCATGTCCTTTTCGATTGTACCTGCATTATCATCCAAAGGAATGTTAAATGACTCAAATAACTTATCATAGTCAAATATCCATTCCGGACCAGTTTGGGGTTCATGTGTATAACTTGTGACTTCAATATTATACACAATCTCCACAGTACCATTTGTTTTGTTAAACACCCGTTTGTTTGGTGAGTTGGCACATAACCTAGGAAGTATCCTTCGTCAGCCTTTTCACCAAACTTCGGTTGATGTTTTGTTCTTAAAAGAGTGCATGGTACTCCAAACGGTTCGAATCCAGTTAAGTTAGGTGGCCGTTTATTCAAAATTTCATAGCATGTTTTGTTCAAAGATTTGACTGTAAGGACTCGGTTTAAAATATGGCACGCGGTATCCACTGCCTCCCCCCAAAACATGGTAGGAAGCTTTGAATCCGAAAGCATAGTCCTTGCAGCTTCAATCAATGTTCTATTTTTACGTTCGGCCACCCCATTCTGTTGAGGTTCATATGGTGCACTGAATTGATGCACTATGCCCTTTGATAGGCAATATACACCAATTACAGTGTTTTTGAATTCAGTCTCGTTATCACTACGAATTATTTTAACCCTTGTTCCGTAGGAGTTCTCCACTTGGTCTAAGAACCCGATGAGCTTTGTAGCCGTCTCGTCCTTCGTACCTAAAAAGAAAACCCCAGAAAAACGTGAGTAATCGTCAATGATAACTAAGCAATACCAACTACCTCCGATACTCCTTTTGTTGATTAGGCCGAAAAGGTCCATGTGCAACAAATCGAATGTTGAGGTTATGGAATTCTGCTTCTTGGACTTGTGTGTCTTTTTATGCTGTTTGCCCTTCATGCACGATAGACACTTGTCCTCGAACTGAAAACTTTTCATGGGCACACCCTGCACCAGTCCATTCTTCGTTATGTAATTCATCTTTCTTAGGTGCAGGTGAGCCATGCGTCTGTGCCACATTACGGATTCCGTCTCCGAAGCTTTGGATAATAGACAAATTGGCCCAATCGAAGTCTCCGGCTTGTTCATATCCAGCATGTACAAGTCATTTTTCCTTGGCGCCCGCATCAATACCCATTCTTCGGGAATTTTGAATCCCGGCTTTAGCACTAACGCCTCAGTGTCATTAAATAACACCGAGTTCTTCTTATCACACATTTGAGATACACTAATGAGATTGTGAACCAGTTTATCAACGTGATAAACTTGGTCCAATTTTATCGTCCCATTAGTGACCACTCCGGTACCCGTGATATTTCCACCCTTGTTACCAGCGAATGATACGAATCCCCTATTACCTCCCTTGAAGTCTGTGAGTAGACTTCTTTCCCCCGTCATGTGCCTGGAGCAACCACTGTCGACGAACCACTTGTTGTTTGGACCTGTAGTTATCTTCTACACATGAAAGAAAAGAGGTTAGTTATCACGGGGAACCCAAGCCATGACTGACTTGGTAATACCATTCTCGTCCACATACGTGAACTCTTTCAAGTACCCATCTCGCCTTTCAGGTGACTTGGGCCTTTGAACTGAATTCTGTTGTGGTGCCGAGTGATTTAAGTTCACTCTTTGCCTTGGTGTAGGCATTTGTTGTGGAGCTCTAGAATAATTCCTATTATATGCCATTTCTGACTGTGATCCCTGAGCTCTTACCGGTGCATACTGTCTAACTGGAGTATGAGACCTAACTGGAGTATGTGACCTGCTAGGTGTTGTGCTCCTATAGACTTGCTGTGGTGCTGACCTAGATTGATTATTGACACGATTCGGTGAATTTGTCCTAATCACTTCCTTTGGTCCAACCTTAACCGGTGTGTTTTTCACAACTTGTTTGGGTGCGGCCTGCACAGTTTTCTCGGTAGGTTGAGAACTACTGCTGCTTGCCACACTGGTTGAGGGCTTAACAGGTGTTGGGTTCACTGTCTTAGGGGTAACATCGGCTTTCCTAAGTGGACAGTGAGAAGCAACATGCCCCTTCTCGTGACATCTGAAGCAAGACATCTTATCTATGGACTTTTTGTGTGTTCCCTTAGATCTAGGTGTCTCACTAGTGTCTATTTCCTTTGGAACATCTACGGTGTCTGGCTCATCGACCTGGTCAGCCCAAGAAATTTTCTGTTTTCCTGCAGGTGTTTCACTGGAGGAAGACACAAATTTCACTTTCTTGACCTTGACAGTTGAGTTAGCCACCTTAGGTGTATTTTCTACTATAGGCTCTGGTGTTGGTGTAGGTAGGTCCTCTAAGTCTACTGATTTATCAGTGTTCTCCTGAGGCTGAGGCACATAGTTAGCATTGAAAGGTGGAGGGATTTCGTGAAAACCTAGACCTACGGGCTTCTTAGACTGTCTTTGGGCATCTAAGACTTTCCCTAGATTTAGGCTCGAATTCCTAAACTTCTCCAACTTGCTATTTGCCTCTGCTACCTTAACCTTTGTCTCTGTTAGCTCTATATCCTTGTCCTTAAGACTTTTTGTCAAGGCCTCTACGTGCTCATACATTAGTTCTATCCTAACACACTGCTCACTGAGTTTGTCTTTTAGAACTACTACGTCTTGAGCATCAGCCTTAAGCTTTTCTTTTAGATCTTGCTTGATATCATTTAAGCTAGCATTTTCAATTTTTAAGTTTTCATTTTGAGCAGTTATGGTCTTATGTGAGTCTAAGACTAGATTTAACCTATCGTTAGAACTAACACATAAAGCACATAATTCACGAAATAGAGAATAAGACAGACTAACCTTTGAGTTATCAGATTCCACGTTGGCCATCTGAGCAGCAAACTCCAGCACTGTCTGATCATTCGCCTTCTCTACCCACATCAGACTGCTGTCCCGTGTGGTCTGCTCGTCCCCATCACATCCAGTTTCTGTGACTTCAGCCATGAAGGCTCTAGCATTGGACTCATGATGTGAACCCCAATCATACGTACCATCTAGCTGTCGGTCTGAAGTGACGTTGGATAGTAAACCAGCTAGATTGGCTTGTCCAGATGAGGAACTCGGAAGGTATCGTTGTTGGGACTGATATTGGAACTGTCCCTGATGCTGACTCTGCCCCTGGTATGTCTCTACCTTTGGTCTCTGGCACTCCCTGGCGAAGTGTCCCAGTCCTTGACAGTTGTAGCATTTCACCTTGGACTTATCAAACCCTATCCCCTTGTTATTCATCTGCAGATTCCTTCCAGTTCTCTTAATGAATCTTTTAACCCTCTGGGTTACCATGGCCAGTTGCCACTTAAGATCCATTTCCTCAAGATCATCAGGGTCGACCTGATCATAGTCTTCGTCCCAAAGAGCCGGATCATTAATCTTCCCTTGAACACAATTTCCGTAAGCGGCCACAAAAGAAGCAAGCAGATTCAGATGTTCTTCCGCCGACTTTGCGCTCATAGGCATCTTTGAATTACTCTGAGGTGTCGATGCCTGTTGTACTTGAGGTTGTGGTTCTTCCGATCTTCCTAACCCTAAGAACGCGCGATTCAGTGTGTCATCAGACTCTGCTGGTGACGATGTCTCTCCAGTGAAAAACGCTGTAGCAGACTTCGGTTCAGCTGCCGCTGAAGGTTTTGACGTCTTTCCAAAATACATTGCTGGATTCTGGACTTGTTCATAATCAGTCTCGGTCTTCAGTAGCTCGAAGTGATATGCCCTCAACGTTCCCACTATATCATCCAGAGATTGAGTGTAATATTTGTCCTCATTCAGCTTGATCATTGCCACGTACATAGCCCATTTGGCTGGTAGGGCATCAAGAAGCTTGTTGTTCTTGTCAGTATCGGTAAACTCAATCCCGTGGCTCTCAAGTTCCGTCAATAGATGATAGAAACGAGTGATGATGTCATCCAGTTGTTCATCCTTTAACGCCTTGAAAATTGCGAACTGTTGTTTTAACAGCTCTGTACGCTTTCTCCGAACTCTAGGATTTCCCTCACACCTCTTCTCTAGCGACTCCCAAAGTTCTTTTGATGTCCTCTGAGTCCTAAATGTGTGTAGAATATCCTGCGGCAACGCCATTCGAATTAATGAGAAAGCTTTGTTTTCGGCTTCAAATAATTTCTTGTCATCCTCCTTCATCATTTGGTACGACAAGACCTTTTGACGGCCTTCAACTTCTGACACCGGTGGAATATACCCTTCGTCGATGCACACTCACATGCGCATGTCGTTGAAACGTACGAAATCAGTAAATCGGTCCTTCCACCAGTAATAATCCTCGACCTGCATCAGCTTAGGCGATGCGTTTGCCTTCCCGACCTCGTGGTCCATTTCTAGGAATTTCTGAAGATTTGACATCTTTTCGAAAGTAATTGAATTTGAACTTAATTAATTTAATTCGAAACTGATTTAGACTAATTCTTTCTAATCTAGGTAGATTCGAAACTAATTAAGGTAAATGTTTTGGGATTAAATTCGATTAAGTGTTTTAATTAATAAAAACTCGAAATATGTCAGATTCGAAATGTCCTTAGATTCGAAGGACCTTAGATCCGAAGGCAAGCAAACTCGAAGTAAACAGCAGATTCGAAACGCTTATCGAAACTAGACTAGACTCGAACTAGACTCGAAACTAGATAGACTCGAGACCCTATTCGAATGAAGCACAAACTCGACACAGATTCGAAACCCACTGAAAACAGACTCGAAAGGAGCAGATTTAGGTTAGACTCGAGACTAAAGTGTAACCCTAATTACCCCTTTTAGATTCGAGCGCCGCAAACTCGAAAAAACAGTTAATACTTTGATTTTTTAACGTTTTTCAGATTAAACCAGTATTTTTCTAACGAAAAATAATGGTTTCGATCGAAAACGAGAAAAACCACAAAGTATTTGCTGAATACCAATTTGCTAAGCTCAAAAACTCGATTTTGAGAGAAAAACCATCCAACTAGTGTCAAGAAACCTAGAATGTATTTGATGAACACGAAGAACACCAAGAACACTCCGTAGGCTCTGATACCACTTGTAAGGTCTACCACTACTAGATCTATCTAGACGCGGATCCGTCAACGAGTGCGGAATCCTCGTTAACGGTTAGACGGACAAACTCTCAACTACGAAACACAGAGACTATCAGAGGTTGAACGAACGACTGACGAACGATCCTACGAACTGATTCTCTCCGAAACGGACCTAAAGCTGATGATAAACTCGAGATCGCCTTAAGCTTAATTCCTCACGAATTCTGCTAAAAGTCTACTAATGACTCGAGTCTATCCCTAATTATAGACCCTGATTCGAGTCTGATGTGGGCCAAACTCGAATCTGGCCCAAGGCCCATTCGAGTTTGTCCACAATGACACTCTCGAATCTGGGCACATTCGAATCTAAGGCTACATTCGAATCTATCACAGATTCGAATGTCTACCCTTATATAATTCGAATCTAGCCAAAACCCTTAAACACCTAAGTGTTGAAACTTATGTTTTTACCTTATGAATGATTTTATCTTTGTACTTTATGTTTGAACTTCTTGTAATACGTTACATCAAGTTCAAACATACAAACACTAATAAATATCAACCATATATATAAACATATCTAACACACTCTTGCTAAAATCACAATGCAGTATCACTTAGACTGCTATCGTCACACAGGATGTACCAACAAAGCCTGAGAGATGATGCTAGCCATGATGGCTGAGCAGAATAAGATGATACAAGATCAGTTTCGGGCTCGAGATGAGGTCGATGCTAAGAGAAGAGAGGATAAGAGAAAGAACAAGGAGAAGGAAGGGGGTAACGATGATAATCAAGATGACAACACTGGGTCATCAAACAAACCAAAAGGTTATCGGTTTAAGGACTTTAAGGGAAACGGGACCGTGGAATTTAATGGATTGGGTGATGCCGTTGATGCACTGGAATGGATAACGGCGACCGAACGGACATTCCGAATCAGCAAGTGTGCTGAGAAGGAGATGGTTCGGTATGCTACAGCGATGTTCACTAATGACGCAATTATGTGGTGGAATGTTATGGTGAATGCTTTGACACTGGAGAAGGTTTCTGTTATGACTTGGGCTGAGTTCAAGGACCTATTCACTCAGCAATACTGTCCAGTTGATGAGCGTCGGAGATTGGAGGCGAAGTTTATTGCACTGATGCAGGGGACTAAGACTGTGTCCCAGTATGCTGTGGAGTTCACGAGGCTGAGTCTGTTTGCGCCTCATCAAGTTGATACTGAAGAAAGGAAGGTGACCAGGTTCGAGGCTGGTCTGGATATTGAGATTAGGAGGGTCATGAGCAACGTTCGTTACCCTACATTTGCTGGCTTACTCGAGGCTGCCAGAAATGTAGAGCAGATTTTGATTATGTTGGGGTACTCGATTGGGTCTGCTGCTGCTTCCACCAACCCAACACAACCGTCACCGCCGAAGCACCAACGTGAGGGAGGATACTCGGGATCTTCCCGGTCTTCACAGTACTCACCTCAGCAGTCTTATCGTCGACAGTCTGGTTCATCTGATCGTGGTCGTGCGCGTGCATACTCCATCAACACTGAGCCACAGTACTGTAATAAATGTCATCTGGAACTCTTTGGCAAGTGCACTAATGGACGTGCTTGCTTTTGCTGTGGAGAGCTGGGCCATTTTCAGAGTGAGTGCCCAAGGAAAGGAGATGCTTGCTATAAGTGTGGGGTCACTATGGTAGGAACTGTAGAAAGAATGCTACAGCAGCTGTTGCCCCATCATCAACACGATCTTCTAGAGGTTCGAGTGGTGGTTCAGTTAACCGCCGGGGTCAGTCACAAAGAGCACCGGCTCGTGCTTTTCAGATAACTGCAGAGGAAGCAAGGGAAAATCCGGAGGTTGTTACGGGTACGTTCATAGTTAATTCTATGCCAGCACGAGTTTTATTTGATTCGGGTGCAAATCGTTCGTTTGTTTATACTATGTTTGCACAAAGACTTGCCATGCCACTATCTAGATTATCTGCTGTTCTTGACATAGAAACTGCTAGCAACACTCTAGTCAAGGTAGATCACGTATACCGTAATTGCACATTAGTGATTGAAGATGTAGTCTTCAATTTGGACCTGATCCCTATTGAGTTCAGTGAGTTTGACGTGATAGTCGGGATGGACTGGTTGATTGAGAATGAAGCCCATATAGTGTGTAGGAGCCGAATGATAAAGATAACTACTCCGGAGGGGCGTGACGTGATAGTCGGGATGGACTGGTTGATTGAGAATGAAGCCCATATAGTGTGTAAGAGCCGAATGATAAAGATAACTACTCCGGAGGGGCGTGAGATTTGTATTTACGGGGATAGGAGAAGCGGGGATTTGTGTTTGTTGACCATTGCAAAAGCTCGAAAGCTTGTTTCAAAGTGGTGTGATGCTTACTTAGCATATGCGATTGATGCTAAGGCTGAGAAGAGGACTTTGGCCGATGTGCCGGTTGTTTCACAATTCCCGGATGTGTTTCCGGAAGACTTGTCTGGCGTGCCGCCTGAGAGACAAGTGGAATTTAAGATCGACTTGATCCCTGGAGCTGCACCGGTAGCTCGTTCTCCTTATCGCCTTGCCCCAACTGAGATGAAAGAGATGATGACACAACTTCAAGAGTTGTTGGACAAGGGCTTCATTCGGCCGAGTTCATCACCGTGGGGAGCTCCGGTATTATTTGTTAAGAAGAAAGACGGCACAATGCGAATGTGCATTGACTACCGGGAGCTTAACAAGTTGACAATTAAGAACAAGTATCCGTTGCCACAGATAGACGATTTATTTAATCAGTTACATGGGGCTAGCGTGTTCTCCAAAATAGATTTGAGATCGGGGTACCATCAGTTGAAAGTACGAGAAGAGGATGTGCCTAAGACAGCATTTAGGACACGTTATGGGCATTATGAGTTATTGGTTATGCCTTTCGGGTTAACCAATGCCCCGGCTGTCTTTATGGATCTTATGAATAGAGTGTGCAGACCGATGTTAGACAAGTCTGTAATAGTGTTTATTGATGATATACTAGTGTACTCTAAGTCTGAGGCTGAGCATGCAGAACATCTCAGGGAGCTGTTAGAGTTGTTGAGGAAAGAAAAGTTGTACGCCAAATTTTCAAAGTGCGAATTTTGGCTGCAACAGATACAGTTTCTAGGGCATGTGATTTCGGGGGCTGGGATTTCTGTGGATCCAGCCAAAGTTGAAGCAATAAAGAACTGGGAACCGCCGTGTTTGGCTACGGAAGTTAGAAGTTTTCTGGGGTTGGCAGGATACTATAGGAGATTCATAAAGGACTTTTCTAAGATTGCAGTTCCTTTGAATGCATTAACAAAGAAGAATGCACCGTTTGTATGGGAAACTGTGCAGCAAGAGGCATTCGATGTTTTGAAGAGGACGGTAAGTGAAGCACCGATACTTGCCTTACCGTAAGGCAATGACGATTTTGTGGTATATACGGATGCCTCGAGACTGGGGTTAGGTGCTCTACTGATGCAGCGTGGGAAAGTAATTGCATATGCTTCAAGACAGTTGAAGCAGCATGAGAAGAATTATTCGACTCATGATCTTGAGTTGACTGCGGTAACATTTGCATTGAAGTTATGGAGGCATTATCTCTACGGGACTAAGTGCCAATTATACACGGACCATAAGAGTTTGAAGTACATTTTCAGCCAGAAAGAACTCAATATGAGGCAAAGACGATCAATGGAGCTAATAAAGGATTACGATTGTGAAATCCTTTATCACCCGGGAAAGCCTAACATAGTAGCCGATGCTTTGAGCCGGAAAGCTTACGCTAAAGATTGCTGCTACATGATGACGTCTACGATGCTAACTTCCACAATAATCGATGATGTTAAGGCCGCTCAGGAGGAAGCCTTGAAAGAGAAAAATGTTGGTGCTTAGGATATTAGAGTACAAATTAAGAATATGGAAACAAGTGAGTCGGTACTGAAAGGGATTTACGGGAGGATTTGGGTGCCGAAGTATGGGGGTATGAGGGAGGTAATCATAGAAGAAGCTCATCAATCAAAATTTTCTGTACATCCCGGAAGCACAAAGATGTACAATGAACTGAAGGCAGACTTTTGGTGGCCGGGATTGAAGAAGGATATCGGCCAGTATGTTGAACGATGTAGAACTTGTCGGCTGGTGAAAGCCGAACATCAGCAACCATACGGCAGTATGCAACCGCTTCCCATTCCGGAATGGAAGTGGGAGCACATTACTATGGATTTCGTTACAAAACTGCCAAAGACTAAGCGACAACATGATACTGTTTGGGTGATAGTTGACAGATTGACTAAGTCCGCACACTTTATACCGATTCGGGAAAGTTATTCGCAGGAGAAGTTAGCTCAGATTTATATGGACGAGATAGTTGCTAGGCATGGAGTGCCTAAGTCCATAGTATCGGATCGAGATAGCCGATTTACTTCAAACTTCTAGTCAGCACTGCAAGAAGGGTTGGGAACAAGGATCGCTATGAGTACGGCCTATCGTCCGCAAACCGATGGCCAAAGTGAATGAACAATCCTTACTTTGGAAGACATGATAAGATCGTGTGGGTTAGATCTCGGTGGCAACTGGGACGATCATTTGCCACTGATAGAGTTTTCGTACAATAATAGCTATCACGCGACGATCAAGAAAGCACCGTTTGAGGCTTTGTATGGAAGGAGATGTAGGACTCCTACATGTTGGAGAGAAACTGGTGAAACACCGATTGCTGGGCCGGCTTTGCTTCAAGAAACAAACGAGAAGATACAGTTGATTTGGCAGAACATGAAAGCGGCCCAGGATCGTCAGAAAAGTTACTATGATAAGAGGCACAAACCAATCAATTTTGAGGTGAATGATTGGGTTTATCTGAAAGTGTCACCTATGAGAGGTGTTACACGATTCGTGAAGAGAGGAAAGTTGGCTCCGAGATTCGTCGGACCATTCAAGATTGTTGAAAAAGTAGGAAATCAATCGTACCGTTTGGAATTGCCTGAAGAGATGTCGGGCATACATTCGGTGTTTCGCGTAGGGAATCTCCGGAAATCATTTAATACTGGAAACGAAGATTGGGCCGACCATACTGAACTGCAAGTTGATGAAAGGCTCCGGTATGTTGAGGAGCCGGAATGTGTATTGGATACCAAGATGAAAAAGCTAAGGAGCAAAGAGATTGAAATGGTGCTTGTACGTTGGAAGCATCATAAAGGAGCAAATCACACTTGGGAGACAAAGGCGGAAATGTTAAGGAAGTATCCAAAACTGTTTGAATCCGAGTAACTTCGAGGACGAAGTTAGAGCGTGGTGGAGCCCATGTTGTAACATCCTCGGATTTATTTTATTTGAAATTGGGCTAATTAAGTAGAAAATATATAATTAAGTTGAAATTTGAGCAATTATTATGTATTTGGGATATTTTGAAAGTTTGTTATTATTTTAAGAAAATTTGAACTCGGAAATTATTATTAAGAAATATTATGAATTATAAAAGTTATTAATGATAAATTTAAGAATAAATCAGTATTTTATGGAACCGGTTAAGTTGAGGGGTGAAATGGGCAAAATGATGAAAATGGGAATAAAAAGGCCAAGGCCTTCATTTTTCACCATCTCTCTCTCTCTAGACTCTCTCTCTAGAAGTTCTCTCTACATCTCTCTAAGATATCTCACAAACCGACCGGCCAATTATCGAGATTTATACGTCAACGGAAAGATCTCGAGGAGTACTACAACAATCTGCAATTGGATTCCTGATATCGTACGAATTGAGGTAAGAATCGACCCTTTGAAGTTTGTTATTTTGGTTTTGAAGAACTTAGAATTCGAATCTGTTATTTTATGTGATTTGGAGCTAGTTTTGCTTGAAATATTACATGAATATGATATTATATGCATAATAGAATCGAAACTGGGCTTAATACTTGATATATCAGTGATTTGAGGCTTAGAAATGTATGTTTTAAAGTTGTAAGATGAACAAACTCGAAAATCTCAAGAACATAGTCGAAATGCAAGAACAAACTCGATTTTGGTACTAGATTCGAGTGTATTTCGAGTCTATCATTAGATTCGAATGGGATAGGGTTCGAATCTACCCCAAATTCGAATATGGGTTCGAGTTTACATATGGATTCGAGTTTAGTCAATAGATTCGAAGGTGGGTTCGAATGTAACCATTAAATTCGAGTTTAATGCCTAAAATGGAGAATTCTACTCTCTAAACTCGAGTATTTTGAATGAAACTCATAAACAATACATAAAATGACAAGATTTATACAAAGGACAAGATGTAAACTTGAAATGGGTTCAAATTTAATTGTATTATGAATTTGGACATAGACCCGAAATGGGGGAAAATATTGCAAGAAAATACAAAACTTGGTCATATGAATTTAAACGGTTTTTGACTCGAGGTATTGTTGTAACTAATTTAACAGGTCCCTTGTGGTGTTGTTTAACCCACAGTGGGGTACTTGGTGGATTCGGTTGAAAGCCCGAGGAGAAATAATATCGGTTAAAAGTTTAATAACGCACCCACTGTGAGTACAATAGATTTCGCATGTTTATATTTGTTTTATGTTAAGCTTTGCCTGTTGAGACCTGTTGCTTCATTTGTTTGGTTGGAATTCTACTAATTTGCGTAGATGTAGATGCACATTCTTACTTGTTGCATGTTCGTTCGATTGTTGTGCATCTAGTGATGGACCGGTGGGTCGCATCGATTACTCTGATGTTACTGTGCTACATGACCTGGAGCTGATCCCTCCTAGGCCCGGTAGGCAGTATGTCATCCCCGTCGTACGTTTGTCTCAGATGGTATGTTTAAATGCCGAGCTTTGGGCTCGAAGGGGCTGCGGCTCTGGTCCGTACTTTGTGTACGAAGAGGGTATCCGATGTTGGTCATCTTTGTTACCCTTGGGCTTCATAAAGATTTATAAAATGCGTAATCTTTGTATTCACTAAGCATCCGCTTATTCCCCAGTTGTTTATTTTTATTTTACAGGAAAAGGAAAGTCTACCGCCGGACCTTCTAGTTAGGTCATTTGGGAAGATTTGGAAGATTTGGTATTATTTAATCGGTAATCATGCTTTTGGACAATGTTGTAATATATATTCTGGATGTTGTAATAATTGTAATGGGTGTGTAGACTTAGACTTGGTACCTTGTAGCACCGTAGGGTGTTTGACACTATTGCACTACTTTAATTATGTGTTCTAATGCTTCCGCACTTAATTTAGGTTATCAGATCATTATGTTATTGCATGTTGATGATTAATCCTTGGAGTATTGTAAATGGTGGTTGTTGTGGCAAGGGTGTCACATCTGCCCACGATCACCCAAATCATATCATTCCCTCTAACCGTGCGTGGAAGTCTAACGATAAAATCCATCGTGATATGATACCACTTCCACGTGGGGATCTTTAAAGGCTGAAGGTGACCGTGAGGATTTTGACGCTCAGCTTTCACACGCAAACAAGTCATACATTCCTCAACATAACGGCCCACCTCTCTCATCCCAGGCCACCAATAGAACTCGCGCAGATCTCTGTACGTACATCTTGGTGCTTTTGGGGTGGATAGACAATCTCGACCAATGCGACTCATCTGACGGAGATTATCGACTCTCGGAACCCATACTCTGTCATGGAATGTAAACAATACTCTGTTGTCTCTGATCTGAGTCTCAATCTGCCCAGTAAGTCACTCTCTTTTCACATTCTCAGCTCACATACCCTCTAACTGCGTCAATCTCAAACTCTCTATTAGGGTCGAGGTAATCTCAAGTCTCGCAGCTCGAGAAATCACAGTCTGGCCGCACGCCTTGCGGCTCAACGCATCAGCCACCACGTTCGCTCTACCCGGGTGATACTGAATCTCACAGTCATAATCTTTCAGTAGCTCTAAACTGCGCCGCTGCCTCATATTCAACTCTTTCTGACTAAACAGATACTGAAGATTCTTATGGTCGGTATACACAACAAACCGAGACCCACACAGATAATGCTGTCATATCTTCAACGCAAACACAATAGCATCTAACTCAAGGTCGTGCATGGTATGGTTCTCCTCGTAGGTCTACAACTGATGCGACGCATACGCTATCACTTTACCCCGCTGCATCAGAACACAGCCCAACCCAGTACTAGACGCATCACAATATACCACAAAATCCTCAATACCCTCTGGCAATGCTAACACTGGTTCCTGACAAATACGGCTCTTCAACTCTTTAAATGCATACTTTTGCTCATCGGACAACACAAAAGGTACGGACTGTCGTATCAATGTCGTCAACAACATGGAAATTGTCGAAAAGTCCTGAATGAAGTGTCCGTAATACCCGGCTAGTCCCAAAAAGTTGCGAACCTCAGGCACTGTCTTGGGCGGCTCACAACTCATCACGGCCTCTATCTTAGCAGGATCTACTTTAATCCCCTCGGCACTCATAACATGCCCCTAAAAATGGACCTCACACAACCAGAATTTGCATTTGGAGAACTTCGCATACAGTCTCTCCTTTCATAACACAGTTAAAACCTCTAGCAAGTGCTGCCCGTGGTCCTCTACACTCCTCGAGTAGATCAGGATGTCATCAATAAACACGATTACGAACCGATCCAACATCGATCTACACACAATGTTCTTCAAATCCATGAAAGTCGCGGGTGCGTTAGTCAGTCCGAAGGGCATCACAAGGAACTCATAGTGGTCGTATCGCGTCCGAAACGCAGTCTTTGGAACATCCTTGTCACCGACTTTCAACTGATGGTAACCAGATTGCAAATCAATCTCCGAGAAATAGCTCGAACCTTAAAGCTGATCAAACAAAACTTCGATGCGTGGAAGCGGAAATCTGTTCTTCACTGTCACTTTTTTCAACACTCTATAATCAATACACATCTGCATACCGTCATTCTTCTTCACAAACAATACAAGCGCTCCCCACGGGGATGAACTCGGACGGATAAATCCACGACTTAACAACTCCTGAAGCTGTTACATCATCTCTCACATCTCAGTAGGTGCCATCCTATAAGGCATCTTAGCTATAGGCACCGCTCCAGGGATAAGGTCAATGCGGAACTCAACTTGCCGATCTGGCGGTAACCCAGACAACTCCTCTGAGAATACCTCAGGGAAATCTTTGATAATGGGTATATCCTTTATGGTCTTCTTCTCTTTACAGGCGTCAACTACATAAGCCAAGAAGTTCTTGCACCCCTTAGAAACATATCTCTGAGCTCTGGCCATAGAAACTATACCGATCTCACCTCTGCGCCTTTCCACATATACTATCACACTCTCACTATCTGAAATGGGTATTCAGATCATCTTCTTCGCGTACAAAATATCGGCCTGTCTCGCTGTCATCCAATGCATACCCACTATCACATTAAAGCTACTAATCTCAATCGGTAGCAAATCAATCGAAACCGGTGTGCATCAATCTCTAACACACAATGTCTGTATACCCTGCTCACTAACGTCGTACTTCTATCAACTCTCTCACAATCAACAGAAAAGACAAAGCAGTAGAAGAAACAGGGAAGTACGCACAAAACACAATAGACACATACAAGCGATCTGCTCCAGAGTCAAACAAAATACGAGCACTAAGCCTATTCAGGATGTACGTACTAGAAACCACGTCTGTAGACTCTCACGCCTCCTATAGTATCCTGAAACACTCTTCCACGACCTCTAGGAATGGTCTCACGGCGGCTCGATGACGCAGGCTCGGCTCTGGTCCCGCTCGTACTCGCCCCCTGTACCGCTGCCCCCAACTCTGGACAATCCCTCACAATGTGGTCTGGCTTCCCACAACGAAAGCACAGCGAATCCCTCGAAGTACAAGTCGCAGTAGTATGCAAATACTGACCACAACGATAACATTTCGGCTGCTAGGGCATACACGATCCGGCATGACGGCGGCGACACCTCTGGAAGTCTCTCTCCCCAAAAGAACTCTCAGAATAGCTCCCTGATGGCCAGGACCCCTATCGCACACTGCTCTGACTCGGAGCTCCGAACGAGACGTGTGACTCTGACTGGGTGCCTCATATCTCTTACTCTGACCCTGGTCCTGGTCCGATCTCCTCGACCTTTGATCTCTACCCCGGTATCTGTCTTTGTCTCTATGGGACCTAGAACTCTGTCCCTGGCAACATCACTACTCAGGTTGGCTCTCTCTGTGCGTCTCTGGGATCTCGCCAATAACTAGAAGGCTACTCCAAAGTCCCTGTCCTCTGTCTCTGTGCCGGTGGCTGCTCCCTCTGCTTCTCTATTTCTCGCTCCCTCATGCGGGCCATCTCTAAGGCTCGGGCGAACGTAGGAGTAACGGGCAGCCCAACGAACTCACGGATGTCAGACTTCAATCCGTCAATAAATACATCTGCCTTCGGCCCTCTGTATCGATGTGCTGGGTATCAAACTGCGAATACTCATTAAACTTATCGACATACTGCTGAACAGTCATATCGCCCTGATGTAAATGCAAGAACTTGCGCTCCATCTCTCGTCTTTCATCCCGGGGAATGTACTTTAACTCAAACACAGCTCTGAACTGATTCCAAGTCATAGCACAAGACGCAGATGATGTCATAGACGACTCGATAGACTTCCACCATTGGGAAGCCCCTCCTCTCAATAAATAGGTCGCATAACCAACCATGTATCGATGATCCACATGCGTGAACCTGAATGCCGCCTCAATCTATCGCTCCCAAGCCATAGCTACACCCGGCTCACCTCCACCTCTGAACTCTAGCGGGGCTCCGGTCATAAAATCCCTAAAGGATCTGCCCCTCTAGGTAGTGGAGGATGAACCGCCAGTCCCTGAATCTACACCCGTCACCGGCGCAGTACCCATACCCTGACCTAGACCCTGCTGACAGAAAAAACGGGTCAAAATCTCCAAAAGTTCCGACTTGCGGATAAACTCTTTGCCCGCCGGTCTACCTGCGCCTGAACCCTCACCCTGATCTGCCATAATATCCTGCACAAACAAAAATAATTAAGAAGATAACAGATAGATGACGGGCCGTCGTTGTGACCCACCGATTTAATCCTTAAATCCACTATTTAGCTAGAGATTAAGGGTCGAATCCACAGGGAGTGTGGTCGTAATTAAAATTAGTTTATTACCCTTATTAGTTTATTGAAAGCATTTAAATTGTGAATTTGTGGATTTGAATGATTTGTTTAGAGTAATGATTTGCTATCGCTTTGTTACTAAAATTAATGGTGAAGTAACTAACGTAGTAGATAAACAATTAAGAGACGAATAACCATTCACGAGAACACCACGGCATAAGTATTACTCTGTATAATTTCATGCAACGATCACATAGACATAATCAATTGCGCGACTAAATTAATCAAACATGTTTTAACCAATAACTCTTGGCATAGGGTATGCAATATTAATACTTGTCTTAATCCCTAAGCTAATAGACTCGGCACAAATAATAGTACCACGATAAACTATATTGCTTTTACCAATCAAAACATACAATCCTAATCATAGCCAAATGCTTATCATTTGCATACACATGATAGATCTCACTGAATACAAATACATCAAAGCATGAGAAATTAAAGTAGAGTAAACTTAGCTGTAGATCCTCCGCAAATGGCTAATGGGATTAGCCGCTCATCGTATGCTCTTCAATAATGTAGATCTGAGTCATTAGTAGCTTGCAAATAACCGTCTTCGTTCTCGTTTCGTAGATCCACTCCGGCAGGGCTTCGACACACTTTCACACACGTCGGGACTCTTCTCCATGGCTGCCCCTCGACTTGTATTTATATGGAGGTCGAGATTAGGGTTCCACAGGCTGTAAAACACGTTTTTGCGCCGCACTAGCGCAGGCCAGGCGCAGGCCTGCGCCCCCCCCCCCTTTCGCCCGGATGTGGCTAGGGTTTAGCTTGCATGTGCTGGAACGTATCTGGACAGTTGGGACTCTTTGTGGAGCGCAGGGTGGCGCAGGCCTACGCCCCCTTCAGCTCAGTTTGCTCTGAATTTTCTCGAATTGCTTCTTTTTAATATCTTGGCCCTGAAATACAAACTTGGTGTAATAATATGGATTTTACGAAGTATCGGTGCTTAAAATGATCATAGTATGACTCTGAAACCATATAAATTATAGACTTATCAAATCTCCCCAACCTAACTATTAGTCGTCCCCGAACAAGCTTTTGGAATCAGAACTAACTATGTAACGAACATGTATTGGCAGTGACTCTAGAAATTTTATGTTAAGCTAGCATTCGCACTAATGCATTAAAATTCTTAACATGTAAATTGAAGACATTTTCAGTTAAAATGTACTTCCCTTAGAATTTATATAATGTATCTCACTCTTGGAAATACCCTTTTAGCTCAAGGTTACGATACTTAAAACATGTGGGTCTTTCGAGCATCTTTTCCTCTTTGCATGTTTATGACAAATTTTTTCTTTTTAACACCATGCTTCTATCTATTTTCCTTTTAAACTAGATTAGCTAGATAGTCCATGTAACGCGATTTCGGTCAACCACTCCCAAAGCAAATGGTTTTAGGGGATTAGGCATGAATGGTACCCCTACGGACTTAGTTTCCCGAACCTTCTAGACTACAATTAACTCATTTATTAGGCTAAAACATGATTAAGTTCTCCCCCTTATTGCACGGGTTTCCAAAATCTTTTGACATATTACTTATATTTAAGCCCGAATAAATTATAACGTACTTGAATTCATTTTACATGGCAAATGTTTTAATTATTACTACGACTCTTTTCTTAATTATAAAATATCCTGTCAACACTAGCCAATTCCCTCGTACATGTATTTTTTATTTATCATCATGTTCCACAGCCTGATCGGCAAACAAGACTCAAAGGGGGAAGAAATAACAGACTATATAAACATTATAAATTCTAAGTAGGACTCGGCTAAGAACTAAAAATAAATGAAAATTACGATAAAGAAATTAAATGCATAATAGAAATAAAATAAAATAAAAGACAGAAAAGTAAATAATAAGGAAGGATAGTACCCGATCAATCAAATGGAGGAGGCAGCGGAGGAGGACCAAAGACGCTGTTGAAGAAGTCGGTATACAGGTTCTGGACGGAGGTGAACTGTGCAGTCGGCGGAACCAAGTGAGGAGGCATCGGGTCTAGGAGGTCCTGCCTGCCATGCGCCGGATAGCGCTGATAAGTATCTATGGCAGGGTTATAGGCCTGGTTGTCGGGCATCGTGTAATCCTCATAAGACTGATATGGCATACCGGATACGGAGTCCTCGTGATGTCGGACTCCCTCCCAATATGCCTAGTCATGGTGCTGGTAGTATGTATTTTGGTATGCCAGGGCTCTCTGCCCATCCTGCAACTGATCTACCCGACCCGCTAAGTGATTGACCTTATCATAAATATGGGTCATACGCCCATTCATCTCATCTAATCTCTGGGTCACATCCTCTCAGAACTCACCCTGACCCACTGCTATATCCTCTATCCGCCTCATCATGCGGTCAAAATCAAAACCGTCATTACCTCAACTGCGCGAGGTAGACGCACCTAGTTTCGGCTCAGCATCCCGAACTCCCGCTTCATTGGCGGCCTTCTCCTCTCTCTTTCTCCTCTCATCCTCAGTGTAGTCCTCGATATACGACTCATTTGTCTCTTTGTCGAATATCTCGAACCCTTCGTCAACTTCCCTAAAAATCAAGGTAGGGAACATGGCGGCCGTAATGAACGTCGCCGAAATGTGGGATAGCAAGAAATCGGGCGAAAGTGAGCCCGTCCTCTCAAGAAAATTGGAGATCAACCAAGCATGGGGGATGGTCGTCCTCTCTCTCGTATCATACATAGCCCATAAATCGTTCATAATTTTCCACGCAAAGGACAGTCTGGGCTTACCCTTAAGAAGAGCGTGAAGGACTGTGATATCCCTATGCCTGACTTTGGTCAGTTCACTATCACGAGGCAAGACGTTGTTCACAATAATCTTGTGAAGCACCTTACACCTCGGAGACAAAGCCTTGCGGCTATAGGAAGTGGCGGACTCCGACTCCAAAATGGATGGAATAAAAACTCTACACACGTGCTCTGCCCACTCCCCTGACCAAGTCATGTCGGTAAAGGCCAATTGGGCCTCATTCCTATACTCGTGCCCCTGCTGGTTAGACCCTTCGTAGCCTACCACAGTATCTAAATTAAATAATTTGCGAATGATTTATGCATCCATCGCCACGTCGCTACCATGGACGGTACCTATCAACCTAAAGTCGTTCGCTGAACGACCCGTCTCCCTCCGTAGGCAAGACATCCACTCAACTACATCGGCCTGATAAATATCATGGCCGCCCAACTCAAGCACACTTTCCCACCCCAAATTGTCAAATAGGTATGGGATCCCATAATCCTTAAAATCACTCCTCTTAACCCTCTTTTCAGCTAACACCTATTGGAATTTTTTTTATACAAAAACAAGAGTGTTCTAATGTGTTCGGGGTGTTGGGATAATAGGAGATTTGGAGACCAATCTATCGGGACATTAACATTTTGGGTCATTGTCTCGTTCTCCTCGACATCTAGAATTTGTGCCAACCAACCACAATATGTATCATTGAAATTAAGTAATGTAGCCTATAATTGCAACTTTCATAATTACCCTCACTTAAAAAGATGCATTTATGTATATACTCTTTTACGCTTTAATTTTACATCCTATATATATAGTCCATAATTTGTCATTATTTTAAGCACTAAACACATATCATGTTTTAATAAAAACCATTTAGCACATAAAATTAATTTTTAAGCTAATCACCCAAGTTTTATAATTTTAACAATATATGCACATTTAGGCAACTGATCGGGTTATAAATAACCATGTTGATTAAGCGTAAAAGAGTTAGTTTTAAATGAAAATATGTCTTAGAATGTGCTACTATTGATTAATTTCATTGCTTGTGTAGGTGACCAATTTAAGTCTAAGTTTGGCAAAAATTGAGAAAAATCGGAGAACTTTTTAGAGAGCCAAGCGCGGGGGGGGGGGGGGGGGGAGCAGCCCTGCTCCCCAACCGAGTGCCCAAGCGCAGAGGAGGGCGCAGCCCTGCTCCCCAACCGAGTGCTCAACAGAATGAATTTTCCCATCGAAAAGCCCAAGCGTAGACCGGGGCGCGGGGGGGCGCAGGCCTGCTCTTGCGGCTGCGCCGAACCTGAAAAAAGAGTTTCTGAGCCGTTTTTAGGGTTTCCAGCACTTCTCTATAAATACCAAGTCATAGAAGACAAAAGGGGATCATTTTTTGGAGGAGAAAGCTAAGGAAAAGAACCCTGTTTGAGCGAACACACGTACGAAGAGCACACGAGTCAAGCTACGAAGATGGACACACAACTCTTGAGCATTGCACCAACAATGTCCGGCTAGTCTCATCATAATCATTCTCGGAGGAAGCACATCGCTAAGTTTTATTTTATGAACGATTACTTTAAGTTTGCATGGTTTTTATTATTTATATTTCGATTGTATACGAATGATTATTATTTGTTTGTCGCGTTTCGCAAGATAGTTCGTTGACATTTTATTATTCGTGCCGAGTTAATTGTTTAATTAAGACGAGTAATCAAACGTGTCACGCGCTATGCCCAAGATCACGTAACGATTCTAATAATAATTATAACAAAGATTATGTCTATGTAATCTTCATATCGTTTTTATAAATTAAATACAAAGCGAGGTGTGGAATCCGGGAATGGTTATCTTCGCACTTTATTCAATCAAACAGTTTTCTTAAGTTTTCTTTTCACAAATTTCGCAAGTAATTAGTTTTATAAATCAAGCAATCACCTTTTTACAAACCAAATCAATCTTTTTAAATTAATTATTTTACAACGCTAGTCGCTCGAATACGTGTAATTAACCTCTCGCTCTCTGTGGATACGATCCCTACTTACCCTAGCTTCTAAGGTATTTAGTGGTATTTTTGACGGTTTAACGACACTCGCATCAAATTTTGGCGCCGTTGTCGGGGAGCGGTTGCGCTTAAATCACGTATTTTAGTAATTAGCTTAGTTTAGTTACTTAATTTTTTCTAGAGTAATTTAGTTAATTTAGTTAATGTCAATTTATTTGCTTATTTGCTTTTATTTGCTTACTTAATTTAGTTTAAATTTATTTATTTTGCTATTATTCTATTAAATTAGTTTAAGCTTTAATTATTGCCTTAGTTTTATTAAGAAAAAGGGAATCGTGGCGCAAGCATCGATTCTCACCAAAAAGAAAGCTTCTAGTTCAAATTCTTCATCTAGCCCTCATAGGTTTATGCACACACGATATTCTGGTAGAATTTCACCCTTGAAGTTTGATCCAGAAATCGAAAAAACCGCTAGATCTAATAGGCGAGCCACAACTCAAGCGAACGAAACTAAAAATATTGCTCCTAAAGTAAACGTGGAAGAAGAAATAACTAATTCGGAAGACGAGAACATCGATAACGCTCTTGTCAACGTTCAACAAAACCAAAGACCGATGGGAGACCGTAGAACTGTAGAATCCCATTATAGGCCGGGTGATATCCCTGATCCATCACCCATTCTCTACCCAATTAATGAGAATGAACCTGAAATTAGGCCACAGCTATTTAGCATACTACCCGTTTTTCGCGGAGCACCAAGCGAAGAACCGTATGAGCACTTAGCTGAATTCACTGCCATATGTAAGGCCAATCACGTTAGGGGAATGACCGTAGACGCTTTAAAACTCAGACTCTTTCCTTTCTGCTTGAAGGAACGAGCGAAAAACTGGTTCGTGTCACTTCCCACTGATAGTATAACTAACTGGGATGAGATGAAAAAAGAATTTCTAACCGAATATTACCCAATTAGCAAAACTACAGAAAAACGTAAAGAAATTACTGGATTTAAACAGAAAATAGGGAAACAATTTCACGAAGCTTTTAATAGGTTAAATGAATTACTAAGAACATGCCCTCGCCATGAAATTCCTAAATGGATGCTAATTAAAACCTTTTTCAATGGGGTTAGTCAAGAAAGTAGGAATATGATCACCGCTGCTTCAGGCGGAACCTTTTTAGCCAAGGAAGATGACGAAGCTTGGGAATTATTAACCCAGTTAAGCAAAGGTTTAAAAGTCCAAGCGGGTTCGGATAATAATGTTGGTGTCCAAGTTATGGGCATAGACAACGCATGGAAGAAGGAAGTTAAATCTGACATATCCGAACTAAGCAAAAAGATGGACCTGTTGATGAAAGGAATGGGAAAGGCTACAGTGGCACAGGTCTGCTGTGTCACTTGTGGAGACCCTTCTCATCCAACTGAGAACTGCCCACATACCTTCACGCACGAAGAGTATGTGAACGAAGCTTTTGGTTTTCGGCAACGAAGAGAACGGGAGAACCCATACTCGGAGACCTACAATCCGGGATGGGGAAACACCCGAACTTTAGTTGGAGGGATAATCAAGATAACGATGCTCCCCCGAAACCAAGATATGAGCAACCTCGTCAACAAAACCGAGATTTCCAATATGGATCGACCTCAGCTACGAAGGATGATCGGTACTACAAACGCCAAGACCCTAAAGAAGAAAATGATTCACGACCAGTGTCAGGGAACTCGAAAGAATTTTCCGAGTTTATGGAATTCATGAAGCAACAAACCATGGTTCAAGCAAAAAATATGGAGATGCTCGGAAGGCAGATGGGACAAATTGCAGAGTCCTTGACTAAACAAGAAGAAGGGAAGCTTCCAAGCAACACCACAGTTTACCCATCGCACCACCATGGCAAAGAAAAGAAATATGAAGTCAACGAAGTGAACGAAGTTAACAAAGTCACTACCCTTAGGAGTGGAAAGGAAGTAGCTAATAAAATAGAAATGCCTAAGGAGAGTGAGACAGACGACGAGGTAGAAATTGCTTATGAAGAAGAACCACCCAGATCGGAGTCAAAGGTAGAAACAAAAATTAAGAAAGTAACCTTTAAGGAAGTAGAAGCCAAGAAACCAGTAGAGACTAAAGTTGGGGAAGGGAATTCCAATACTGAAATTGCTCCCTACCCAACGGCCTTACAAAATCCAGCTTCATTTCCTTATGGTAAGAAAGGACCTAAAAACGAAGAATTATGGGATATCTTTAATCAAGTTAAAATTAACATTCCCTTAATCAAAGCGATACAACAAGTCCCTTCTTACGCTAAAGTTTTAAAAGACCTTTGTACTCAGAAACGGAAATTTAAAATAACTCTTCCAAAGCAAATCAACCTTACTGAACAAGTCAGTGCAGTTATCACTAGCTCACTGCCGCCTAAACTAAAAGATCCAGGATCACCCTTGATCCCGGTAACTATTGGCGATATTCAAATTAAAAAAACACTTCTAGACTTAGGGGCGAGTGTTAATATCTTACCTGGTAATTTATTTGACCAACATGATCTAGGAACCCTACAGACAACAGATGTCATCCTACAATTAGTAGATAGGTCTACCAAAGTACCACGGGGGATGTTATCTGATGTAATCGTTAAGGTCGAAGACTTCTACTATCCAGTAGACTTCTTAGTGTTGGACTCAGATAGTGCTTACAAAGAAAGCCAACCGGCAATCATTTTAGTACGTCCCTTCTTAGCCACAATCAACATTCAAATCAATTGCAGGACAGGTGCATTAGACATAGCATTCGGAAACCGCAAACTCCGACTTAATGTCTTTAACAATGTACCTAATGCACCATTGGATTCAGAGTGCTACATGATCGACCTAGTTGATGATTTAATACAACAACAATTATCAACAATAACATGTAAAGATCCAGTGGAGCTGCTCCTGTACTACAATGAGCATAAGCTAGATAACATGCCTGAAGCTAAGGAGTTCGAACTTGAACGTGTTCAGTCAGTGGACTCTACTCAACCACCATGGACACATAAGATCGAAAAACTTCCGACTGACCTTCCTCCATCAGCAAAACCGTCCTTAGAGCAACCACCCAAATTAGAGTTGAAACCACTTCCAGCTCATCTCAAATACGCTTTTCTTGGCCCTGAGAGTACACTGCCTGTAATCATCGCAACAGACCTTACTGCTGCACAAGAAAGGCCTTGTTAGAAGTGTTATCGAGATACAAGGAAGCGGTAGGCTGGACCATAGCAGATCTTAAGGGAATTAGCCCAACGCTGTGTATGCATAGGATTATAACTGATCCAACAGCCAAGGCAAGTAGAGATGCTCAGAGAAGGCTAAACCCTAACCTTAGAGAGGTAGTGAAGAAGGAAGTGTTAAAATGGCTAGATGCTGGAATTATTTATCCGATATCAGATAGCCAATGGGTTAGTCCCACACAGACGGTTCCAAAGAAAACTGGAATCACTGTTTTCGATACTCCTGAAGGAGAAAAGATTGCAACTCGGCCTGTAACGGGGTGGAGAGTATGTATCGACTACAGAAAGCTAAATGCCGCAACCTCGAAAGATCATTTCCCTCTGCCATTCATCGACCAAATAGTAGAGAAATTAGCAGGGCAGAAATTCTATTATTTCTTAGATGGCTATTCAGGGTATAATCAAATCCCGATACACCCAGAGGATCAAGATAAGACGACATTTACGTGTCCGTATGGCACATTCGCCTACCGAAGAATGCCATTTGGATTATGTAACGCTCCGGCCACATTCCAGCGATGTATGATGGCTATATTTTCAGACATGGTCGGAGGGTCTCTTGAAATCTTCATGGACGACTTTTCTATATTTGATAAGTCATTCGAAGGGTGTCTCTCTCATTTAGAAAAAGTTCTCAAGTGGTGTACTGAAACCAATTTGGTACGAAGCTGGGAGAAAAGTCATTTTATGGTTAAAGAGGGAGTAGTCTTAGGACACATAGTTTCTGAAAGGGGAATGGAGGTTGATTGAGCTAAAATACAAATAATTTCCTCGTTACCACCGCCGACTAATATTAAGGGGATTCGTTCTTTCCTAGGACATGCAGGTTTCTATAGGAGGTTCATAAGAGATTTTAGTGCCATAACCAAACCCCTATGTAACCTTCTCCTGAAAGACGCACCATTTAACTTTGATAAAGAATGTATAGAGGCGTTTGATACATTAAAAGTTAAGCTCACGGAGGCACCAATTCTGCAATCACCTGATTGGTCTCAACCCTTTGAGATCATGTGCGACGCAAGTGATCACGCAGTCGGTGCCATCCTTGGTCAAAGAGTGGACAAAAAGCCTGTGGTAATATACTATGCAAGTAAAACATTCTCTGAAGCTCAAATTACTTACACAACAACTGAAAAAGAATTGCTTGCAGTAGTGTATGCGCTAGATAAATTTAGATCTTATGTCTGGGGGGCTAAGGTAATTGTGTATTCCGATCACAGTGCCTTACGACACCTCTTGGCTAAGAAAGATGCTAAGCCACGACTAATTCGTTGGATACTGTTACTACAAGAATTTGACTTAGAGATCCGAGATAAAAAGGGCTCAGAAAACGTAGTAGCAGACCATTTCTCGAGACTGCCAGCAATCACCACTGATATGCTGGATTCCATTCGGGACAATTTCCCAGATGAACAATTACTGTTCATTGCAAAAGTGCCTTGGTTTGCTAATTTAGTGAACTATTTTGTCACAGGGAAAATCCCAGGCCACTGGAACTCACATCAAAGAAAATATTTCTTCTCCCAAACTAAACAATACATTTGGGAGGATCCGGATTTATTCAAAATAGGAGTAGATCATATTATCCGGCGATGTGTTCCAGACAACGAGCATTATGATATTTTAAATCACTGTCACTCATATGCATGTGGAGGCCATTTTAGTGCTAAAAAGACAGGTCATCGAATCCTACAAAGTGGATTCTTTTGGCCGACCATCTTTAAAGACTCTTACGAGTTTGTTAAGTCATGCCTACGATGCCAACAAGTAGGAGGTATTTCAAAAAGAGACCAAATGCCTATGACACCAATCCTTATAGTAGAGATTTTCGATGTGTGGGGCATAGACTTTATGGGACCATTCCCTAAGTCATACGGTTTCGAATACATCTTAGTGGCAGTTGATTACGTCTCCAAATGGGTAGAAGCCGAAGCCACAAGGACTAATGACCACAAAGTAGTTTGCCAATTCGTTAAACGTAATATATTTTCTCGCCATGGAATCCCTAGAGCCATAATCAGTGATGGGGGTTCTCATTTCAAAAATATGTACTTTAGCAAACTACTTAAGCATTATGGAGTGACACATAAGATAGCCACCCCATATCATGTGAGACCCAAGATTTCTCAAAGGTCTCAAGTCAAGGCCCAGTAGCAATGCAATATCAAGCAGGAAACTAAGATAAAATTAACAGTTGCGGAATAAAAATTAATTACAATCAGAGACAAATTTTAAGTATAAGGCACAAAATTCTAGACTAAAACATCAAATCATCATAATATAAACTAGCCCAAACCCAAAAGCTCAATCTTCAATCAAGTACCAAGGTATTGGAACAGGTTCTAATGCACTTCAAGCTCTTTCAAAGTCCTGACCTATGAACTAGGTCCAGCCAATCCTTTGCCTTTACCTGAAAAATAATGCAACAACAGGGTAAGCTTATTTGCTTAGTGAGAATGTAGAATTTCACATTTAACATGCAATTATGAACGCGGAAGCACATGCACTGCACCCGGCTCATGCACGGCTCAGCTCTATATGCACTGCACTAGGCTCATGCACAGCTCAATCTTGAAGGGTCATAGGCCAATTAATGCTCTTTTGATGCGCGACTTTGCTCAGCTCCTAGTTATAAAACTGTTGTTGCTCTTGAGACTTTTAGACAATTTCATAAGGAATGCTCGGATGATGACAAATCCATACACATGCATCATTAGTGGGGATCAGCCACGTACTGGGCTAGCTACCAGTAAAAGCTCTATATGGGTATCATCGGAATGCTCAGCTCTAGCTACCCTCTGTGCTTTCATCACGTAAATCAGCACATCATAAGCCTAACATTAACCCAACACTGAGCAATAGTGATGGAGTTAAGCTTAACAATCAAATGACTCGTCAAATAATCGAATCTAAAAGAAGAAATATTCAGCTCAACAAATCATAGTAAATATACTATGACAATATATCAATAAGCTCAAGATCAGAATGTCAAATAAATCAGAATCATGCAACAAAAGTCTCAATTCACATAATATGCAGTTAAAGTGAAATCTACAACTCACAGTTACTGGTTATTTGTGCTCTTTTAGTTTCTGGCTCTGTCTCTGTTGCTCACAATCTGTAGTGGATTAGAACCACTATCTGACTTATATCAGACTTTCAGATGCTCGCCATTTTGCTCGTTGCTCAATCTGTTATTAATATCATTTCTGATATTTATCAGCTCTTATATCATCTGAATAATATATATTCAGTGTTCATTCAATTCATAAGCTCAATATTTGCTCGTTGATCTTTTAATCTCAAAATCTATATCTTGATCATATGATCATTAATCTCATTCTTTCATTAAATTCTCCAAGGATCTTTGTATATATATATATATATATATAATCATACATATATATAGTTAATCCATAAATTAATCATTTTGTCATTTTATGTGTTGATCATGTGATTTATTCAAGCTTAAGAGTATGGGGTTCAATTTTAGTAAGCACAATCGAACCATATATGTACAAATTCGAATTCCCTTTCATCTTTATGACTAAACTCGAATCATGTGATTGAATTCGAATCTATACTCAAGCTTGGAACTAAATTCGAAACCTATGGGAGGTTAAACTCGAATCCATGTCACACAATATAGGTTAGAATCGAAAACCATGGGTTAAATTCGAAATACTATTCGAATCTAACATCAAATTCGAAGGTCTATACTCAAATTTATGGTCAAACTCGAAACTAGAGCTTGATTTTAGCTAATCTCGAATCTGTTCTTGTTTTCTCGAATTTGTTCATCATCTACAGCTCTAAATCTTACATTTTATGTCTAAAATCTTATATATACTAAGTATTAAACCTAGAATCGTTTATATTATACATTTTCTAGTTTAAATTTCAAGTTATTCTTGCTTAAACTCATAAAAATGTTAATTTCGAATTTACATCTCAAATACCGAAAGTATAAAAGCTTAAAACGTAAATTTCTTACCTCAAATTCGTGTGTTAATCAAACATGCAAATGCTTAATCTTGTAGTACTCTTCATAATCTTCCTGATAACGTTTTAATCTTGATGATCCGACGGTCGGTTTGGGAGTAAACTTAGAGAGATGTAGAGAGAGAGTAGAGAGAGAAAAAGTCTAGAGAGAGAGAGAAATCTGATTTTGTGTTTCTATATTCCGTTTATATACTTCAACTAGTTATGTTTGCTACTTAACCCACTATTACTTTTGTATCTTATATCTCTCTTATTTAATTATCTTTAATAATTATTAAATCATAACTTTAAATATTTATATAATTTAATTAAATATTTCAAAACTTAATTAAATTATAATTCAAATAATGTAATAATATTACATTATTGGTTCGATAATCAGATAATTAACTTGGGCTAAATGTTGGGTTGTTACATATCACCCACAAACTAGTGGACAAGTAGAGGTATCTAACAGGGAGGTTAAGCGTATATTAGAAAAGACAGTACGACCCGATAGGAAAGATTGGTCAATACGATTAGATGATGCACTTTGGGCGTATCGTACATCGTACAAAACCCCTATTGGTATGTCTCCCTATAAGCTAGTTTATGGGAAATTATGTCATCTTCCGGTTGAGTTAGAGCATCGAGCCTTATGGGCCATTAAAAATGCAAACCTTAACTTCACAGCTGCCGGTATAAATCGGAAATTCCAACTAAACGAATTAGAAGAAATACGTAAGGAAGCTTATGAAAGTTCTAAAATCTACAAAGAAAAAACAAAAGCTTTTCACGATCGAATAATTAAACGGAAGGTGTTCAATAAAGGTGACAAGGTTTGGCTATTCAACGCACGCCTGCGGCTCTTCCCAGGCAAACTAAAAAGTAAGTGGACAGGCCCATACACAGTAAATAACGTCTACCCCCACGGTGCGGTTGAAATAATAGATCAAAAAGGCGGTGAACCGTTTAAAGTGAACGGACAGCGATTAAAATTATTTGTACAATGGGCTGATAATGAAATTATATCATCTGAGACAATGGTCTTGGAAGATATCACTTAAATATTAAGAGTTCCAAAATGTCTGGCTGAAGACATTAAACTTAGCGCTTTCTGGAAGGCAATCCAGCGAACTTTGTGGGTGTGTTCCATAGAAACCCTCACGAGACTATAACTCGTCCACTCAGGCTACTGAGGGGTTTAAAGGCTTGTTGCACATGCTAAGTGCAATCGTTTTTCACCACGAAAGTGTGCTTTAATTTCGTTTATTTAGTTATATATAGTTCTTATTGTTAGTATTTCTTAAATCGTCCTTTAAAACACTTAGCTGCGTTTAAGCTTGACTTTACTACAAAATGTCACATGCGGTAACCAACTAACTTGGGGAAAGAATTTGCACATTCGGGACCATTGAGATTGGAGGAAATTAAAAGGAATATACTTACGTTAGGGAGGGGCAATTCCTAGCAAAATGTGTGTTACACCAATACTATATTGCACATGCTTGAATATTCGATACTTAGATGCTACATGTGTTGTTTCATTTCTTCGTAAATGTTTTCTGTTTCATAATTATTTGTGTGCCGAGGATGCCCCAATTCTTTAAGTTGGGGAAGGGGGACGCATTATGCTTCACACTATGCTTTATATGTTATATATCGTGAAACCGAGAAAAAATTTTACGAAAAATGACAACTTTTTGGTCAAATAACTCACTTATAAAGATTTAAGGTGCCATTGTTAGTGTTGATCTCAGTTAAACTTGAGTTTTCAACTCAAGTTGGGAAAGTTTGAAGAAAATTACTAGCACGAGAAGATGATGGGCCTTTCAGTGAGTTCTACGACAGCAACTTCGGACAACCCCATAGCAGTAACCAGGTATCCTCGTTCCATTACATAAGTGTTTCAATTACTGTTGGTACACCCTGTGTGACGATAGCAGTCTAATCGATCTGCATTATGGTTTAAGTAATATTCTGAGTATTAACAAGTGTTTTGATATATATGTTTATATGTGTTTCTCTGTTATTGATTGTGTGTTTGAACTTGATGTAACATATTACAAGAAGTTCAAACATAATGGTCAAAGATTAACTCAAGCATAAGTAAAACATAAGTTTCATCACTTAAGTATTTAAGTGTATTGGCTAGATTCGAATAGGTAAAGGAAGACATTCGAATCTGTGATAGATTCGAATGTATCCTTAGATTCGAATGGGCTAGATTCGAGAGTGTCTTGTGGACAGACTCGAATGGGCCTTGGGCCAGATTCGAGCTTGGCCCACAACAGACTCGAATCAGGGTCTATAATTAGAGATAGACTCGAATCATTAAGGGACTTTTAGCAGAATTCGTGAGGAATTAAGCAAAAGGCGATCTCGAGTTTATCAGCTAGGTGAGTGCCGTTTCGGAGAGAGTGAAACCAACACCTGTTAAGCCCTCACCCAGTGTGGCAAGCAGCAGTAGTTCTCAACCTACCGAGAAAAGTGTGCAGGCCGCACCCAAACAAGTTGTGAAAAACACACCGGTTAAGGTTGGACCAAAGGAAGTGATTAGGACAAATTCACCGAATCGTGTCATTAATCAATCTAGGTCAGCACCACAACAAGTCTATAGGAGCACCACACCTAGCAGGTCACATACTCCAGTTAGGTCTCATACTCCAGTTAGACAATATGCACCGGTAAGAGCTCAAGGATCACAGTCAGAAATGGCATATAATAGAAATTATTCCAGAGCTCCACAACAAATGCCTACACCACGGCAAAGAGTGAACTTAAATCACTCGGCACCACAACAGAATTCAGTTCAAAGGCCCAAGTCACCTGAAAGGCGAGATGGGTACTTGAAAGAGTTCACGTATGTGGACGAGAATGGTATTACCAAGTCAGTCATGGCTTGGGTCCCCGTGATAACTAACCTCTTTTCTTTCATGTGCAGGAGATAACTACCGGTCCAAACAACAAGTGGTTCGTCGACAGTGGTTCCTCCAGGCACATGACGGGGGAAAGAAGTCTACTCACAGACTTCAAGGGAGGTAATAGGGGATTCGTATCATTCGCGGGTAACAAGGGTGGAAATATCACTGGAACTGGAGAAGTCACTAATGGGACGATTACTTTAGATCAAGTTTATCACGTTGATAAACTGGTTCATAATCTCATTAGTGTCTCTCAAATCTGTGATAAGAAGAACTCGGTGTTATTTACTGACACTGAGGCGATAGTGCTAAAGCCTGGATTCAAAATTCCTGAAGAATGGGTGTTGATGCGGGCGCCAAGGAAGAACGACTTGTACATGCTGGATATGAACAAGCCAGAGATTTCGATGGGGCCAATTTGTCTACTATCCAAAGCTTCGGAGACGGAATCCGTACTGTGGCACAAACGCATGGCTCCCCTGCACCTGAGAAAGATGAATTACATAACGAAGCATGGACTGGTGCAGGGTCTGCCCATGAAAAGTTTTCAGTTCGAGGATAAGTGTCTACCTTGCATGAAGGGCAAACAGCACAAGAAGACACACAAGTCCAAGAAGCAGAATTCCATAGCCTCAACATTCGATCTGTTGCACATGGACCTTTTCGGCCCAATCAACAAAAGGAGTATTGGAGGTAGTTGGTACTGCTTAGTTATCACCGACGATTACTCACGTTTTTCTTGGGTTTTCTTTTTAGGTACGAAGGACGAGACGGCTGCAAGGCTCATCGGGTTCTTGGACCAAGTGGAGACCTCATACGGAACTAGGGTTAAATGTATTCGTAGTGATAATGGAACTGAATTCAAAAACACTGTAATTGGTGTATATTGCCTATCAAAGGGCATAGTGCATCAATTCAGTGCACCATATGAACCTCAACAGAATGGGGTGGCCGAACGTAAAAATAGAACCTTGATTGAGGCTGCAAGGACTATGCTTTCGGATTCAAAGCTTCCTACCATGTTTTTGGGGGAGGCAGTGAATACCGCGTGCCACATTTTAAACCGAGTCCTTACAGTCAAATCATTGAACAAAACATGCTATGAAATTTTGAATAAACGGCCACCTAACTTAACTGGATTCGAACCGTTTGGAGTACTATGCACACTTTTAAGAACAAAACATCAACCGAAGTTTGGTGAAAAGGCTGACGAAGGATACTTCCTAGGTTATGTGCAAACTCACCAAACAAACGGGTGTTTAACAAAACAACTGGTACTGTGGAGATTGTGTATAACATTGAAGTCACAAGTTATACACATGAACCCCAAACTGGTCCGGAATGGATATTTGACTATGATAAGTTATTTGAGTCATTTAACATTCCTCTGGATGATAATGCAGGTACAATCGAGAAGGACATGGCGACGTTGCATCTGAACGACGATGGCCAAATCTTTCCAAGGACCACGTTCGAATCTACGTCCGAGCCTACTGCGACTGTAGAAGGATCTCCAGAAGTTGCTGATCAAGAGGCACCTAACACTGAGAATCATACTCAAGCTTCAAGTTCTAACTCTGAGGAAAACGTCCGTGAGGAGGAAAATGTAGAAGCTGAGCCTGTTCCCCCTTTAGGTGAAATAGGATCCAACTTAGGAGATAATCTAAGGGTTGATGAAATAGAGACCTCTAGGATTAACAAGAACCATCCAATAGAAAGCATCATAGGATATCCTAACGAGGGTGTGAAGACTCGGAGTAGTGTAAATAACAACACCGTGTTGTTGTCGATGATAAACGACTCCGAGGCATATCACACATGTCTTTATTCATGTTTCATATCGCAAGTAGAGCCTCAGAATGTGCAAATGGCACTTAAGGATAACTCCTGGGTTGAAGCGATGCAGGAAGAACTTTCACAGTTTAGGAAACTAGAAGTGTGGGAGTTAGTTCCGTTACCTCGAGGGGAGATTGCAATAGGAACCAAATGGGTTTTTAAGTGCAACAGAGACGATCGGGGTATAGTCACGCGCAACAAGGCGAGATTAGTTGTAAAGGGTTTCAACCAGGAGGAGGGAATCGATTACAACGAAGTTTTTGCACCAGTAGCAAGGCTAGAAGCCATTAGGTTGTTTCTAGCGTTTGCCTCCTTCAAAGGCTTTAAGGTATATCAATTAGACGTTAAGAGTGCTTTCCTGTATGGGAAAGTGAAGGAGTTGGTGTATGTAGAACAACCGCCCGGATTTACAGATCCAAAATATCCTGATAGAGTATATCGCTTAG
>JAANYP010003628.1:0-11566 GCA_020465985.1 Centrapalus pauciflorus | reverse complement strand
ATAATGCTTGCATAAAGCTAAATAAAATATTACAATAAGTCATGCACTACACGTGCTACAAGGTTACAGTACTAAGTTACTAAAACATCACAATATACATAAAGGCAGCTACCCAGAACCCAAGGCATCATAAAGCTATACCACAAGCTGATAGTGAGCTAAGTCCTCTGGGTTGATCATATAATAGACCTAAGCAGATGGTCCAGCTTGCTCTTTACCTTTCCTATAAAAATTGTGAGTAGCAACTGTAAGCTAATGCTTAGTGAGTAAACAAATATTCATGAATGCATGTAAAATATGTGGCGAAAGTGCCTATAAAGGCTGTTATGCTTGCTTGCTTGCTTGCTTGCTTGATACCCAGAAAGAATGCTTGCACAATTGAGACATTTCACGCAGAAAGGAGATGCCACCACTAGGGGTTACCGCTTCCGATGATCAGTCGGTGATACGGGGCTAGCTACCCGCATAATGCTTGGGATAGTGGTGAGCATCAGAATTGCTTGCTTGCTAAGTATAATGCTTATGAAAATGCACAAAGAAACGCTCAAACAAAGCTTGCTGTGTAGTATGCAGAATAATAAGCAGATAGCAAATAAATATGCACATTAATAGATCAGATGTAAGATCCGACTAAGCTGGGCATCGCCTGTACCACAGTGTTCGCCTTCACTCACAAAAGTCTATTGAATTCCAAAGAAGTCATATAGAAGCAAATTATGTCTCAATTTCATATAAAACATGTAAACAAGAATAACTGTTACTCACAGTACTGGCTTATGCTTTGAAATACTCTGAAATGCTTGCTTGGGCTTATCTATGCTTTATATTGCTTTGTAACGCTTGCACTTGCTTATCTAGGCTTTAATATTGCTTTTGGCTTTGACTTTGCTTAACTGACTTGAAAGTCTGCTATCTGGGCTTTGACACTTTTAAATAGACTTTAATACATTCTGGCACTGGCTTTAACTCATAACTCAACTATACGCTTTAATTTAATAGCGAGCTTGCAACGATGTGTCTGTAATCAATATTACAGATTACATAATAAAGTAATTATCTTGCTCAAAAATTTAAAGTACCTTGAACTGTAATTTCATGCGAAATGTTTTGTAGCTTTTAAATATAATTAAGTTTGACCAGGGGTCATTTAATTGTGCTCTTTCACATATATATATATATATATATATATATATATATATATATATATATATATATATATATATATATATAATACGATTTTGCCATCTTTTTAATTATGTGAGTGCATTTTACATACACTCACACACTCACTTGCATGCATACAGTGTATAAATATATATACATTTGATTGCTTGTTCACACACACACATGCATGCATATTATATATATATAATGTTTTGTTCCCACACACACTAAACTCACCTGACACAAACATATATACCTGCACCTAAATGTTTCATATTTCTGTTTCAATAGGGAGTACCGAAACCTTCCAAAGGTTTCGGTAGCTTTTGTTACGTCTCGACACTTACTCAAGTTTCGGTACTTGCTGGGTCTCGGTATCTTTTTGTTCTTACCGAAACCTTGCATGGTTTCGGTACCCTCACTTAGTTTCTATAGGTTTCAGTATCATCAAGTGGGTTTCAGTATTTAACATTACCGGAACCTGATGGTTTCGGTATTATCTTCACACGAACACACTCAACTTCTGTTTTCTGTTTTATTTTGTTTCAGCAACCTTATTAGGGAGGTTAAAAGTGGTTTAAAACCTAAAATAATGAACCAAAAACTCGTGTATGCTTCGGCCGAAGGCCAAATGCTTCTCCTTGGTTTCGGTATTTTCAGGGAATTCTCGGTATTGTTTTGGTATTCATATATATGTTTCGGCATGGGTTTCTTGTGGTTTCAGCACATTGAGATGGTGGGTTTCGGTATTCATTGGGACTACTCGGTTGGGTTTTTGGTATATTAGGCATCATTCGGTATTACATGTGGTTTCGGTAGGCTTGGGATTACCGAATCCTTTCCCAAACTTAAAGGTTTAAGAATAGCCAAGTGAGTTTAGGTGCTCTTAGGTACTTCTCGGTACCCATGCAGAACTAACATGAAAGCCACACACACAATACTCATATTCACTCAAACACTTTAATTATAACATGCATGGATTAACTTTCAATTTCATAACACTAGACTTGGTGATTTGAAGATGCTTTTGTCTTTTTGAAAGCCCAAGAACCGTGGGTTATATTGGGACCAAAAAGAACAAGTTTGAGTTTGATTATTTACCTTAAATCTTTGTAGGATATTGTTGCTTTGAGGTTTTCTTGTAACTTTCTTGACTTTAAATCTTGATTTCTTGTTGCACAAAGATGATGATCCTAGGGGTTGAAGATGAAGAAACCGTAATATATTTGAGAGGAGAAAGAGCAAAGACAATTTTGGTGAGTTAGTGATAAAATGAACAAATGACCCTTAAAATTGGGTATAATATTTTCTAAGGTTTCCTTGTTCTCATTTTGACCCCACTAGTTCCATATGTTTCAATTTTTTTAAAATTTTTGCTTCCTTTTAAACAATGCATACATATAATTAACTTAATTATAAGGGAAAATGACATCATATAGCTCTGAACTTTCGACTTTGTACACGTTTATGTAGTGAATTTTTTTTTGTGCACATTTGGTAGTCAAAGTTTCAAAATTGTTCCAATTTGGTAGTTGGTGTACCTTTGAACCGGTTGCTTCCGGTTTCGGTGCCTACGTGGATAATTTTTTAATGGCGTGACTACCCGTTTTTATATTATACCCAGTTTTATCTACGTGGCAACCCGTTTTTTAAAATCACTCGGGTTTATAACCGGGTTTTTTAAAAAACGACGTTATAAACCCGGGTGATTTCTTAATTCATACGGCGTTATAAACCCGGGTAATTTTAAAAAACGGGTAGCTACGTCATTAAAAAATGGTCCATGTAGGCATCGAAACCGGAAGCAACCGGTTAAAAGGTACGCCAACTACCAAATTGGAACAATTTTGAAACTTTGACTACCAAATGTGCACAAAAAAAAGTTCATTACATAAATGTGTACAAAGTCGAAAGTTCAGAGCTATTTGATGTCATTTTCCCTAATTATAAAACTTATATTACTTAGTTGTTTTATTTAACAATTAATTTTATCAATTTCGCAAATTACATCATTAAAGACAATTTGTCACATAAACGCATATATTAGAAAGCATGGTGTTACACATAAAGTGGCGGACCCATGAATTTTTTTTATGGGAGTCGGAATTTAATAGCTACGATAGTGTAAGTGTTGGAAAAAAGTGTAAATTTTTCAAAAAAAAGATGTATTTTCCATGTTTTTGGACCAAATATATTTATATATAATTGTGAAATATATAATTAATATTTTGTGGGTTTGTATTCTCCTTGAAGAGAGGATTTCAATGATATAAAGAACGTCCAAAACGGAGCTAAGATGAATGAGATATCGATGCTCAAAAATTGGTGTTTGCAATGAATGATACTCCTTCTAGTGGGAGAACTTGAGTCCCACATAGGAAGGAAGATGGAAACCAAAGTGTGTTTTTAATGAGGAGTGTTCAAAGCTATGACAATATTGTTTGTGGTTTTACTCCAATGCCTACCCGCGCGCAGGGGGGGTGCAAATCTTGGACCCCGAAGGCTAAAATCCACTGAATATACCATCAGGGCTCGCGAGAGGCAGTCTTTTTACTCTGGGGCCGAACTTTTAAAATCATGGGGGTCAAAATGTTTTTTGGCTATATATATATAACACAAATTGGATAAGATATCGTGGTCGGTTGACCCCCATGTGCATAAGGTGGGTCCGCCCCTGCATATACCATCATAAACTACTGCTGCTGAATTACCAAACAGCAGATTCACACAGTACATACATACACTTGCAGACAAATATATTCATAGATGTTGTTGTTTGAGCTTTTAAAACTCATACACACTTTTGTACATTCAAACACGCAATGCAAATCACAGCCACACACACCACTTTTTTATTAATTGACTGCTTTCCGATTTAGATATCTGTTCAGTGCATGAATTACTTTCTGTTTTTTTTTATGACTTACACATTTAATAGAAATATATTTTTTGAATGACATAAAGGAAACACTTTATGTCTCGGAGTCCCCTTCTACATGACAACACACAAATACAAACACTGCTCCTTTCTTTCTGTTTTTAATCAGTTCACGCAGCAAGAACAGAAGGTTTAAGTGGCGATTTATGCATCTAATTATTCAAGAACAACATGGAAATGAGTCTAGAGCCCAAACTGTAGGCCATGGGCCATTCATGGCCTGATTTATTGAACTAAAAACGAAAACAAAACACATATGGAGAACATTTTTTTTAATAATTTTGAGCAGCAAGAATGCTAGGATTTATGGCGTATTATGCATTAAATGATCAACAATTAACACCTTTTGACTTAAACCCAAGGCCAAAGGCCAAATGGCCTGCTTGGCCATCTCATTCTCGGACAGAGCCAGAAATATAGAACACATGTGCAGAAACATATATTAAGTTTCTGGCATGGATTTCAGGCTTCAAAATGAAATTAACTTCAATTAATCAAATAACCAACACATGCATGAGCTTGATGTTAAGTTTACAACACTAATTTATCTTTAATTTTGTGATCTGAAGAACAATTGAAGCATTTGCATCTTCAGAGGAACCTTAGGTTCCATTCTCACATTCAAGAGCATATGTAAAACATTATATTACCTTAAATCTTATGATAATCTTGATGCTTGAAGACCTCTTGATGATTTCTTTGACTTGATTTGGATCTTGATTGAAATTTGTGATGGACAACAGCTATATTTAGGAGAAATTGAGAGAGTTTAATCTCTTTTGCAAATGTTAAAAGGGTTATCAGATTTCTTTTGCAAATTTTAAGAAAACTGTGAGACTGATTTCTTTTCTTTTTTTATCATATGAAGATGAATGAAAAAGATTAGAGGGAAGAAAATAAAAAAGGAAAACTGACCTAAAAATGAAGAAAACAATCCATCTCTAACCTCTGCCTTTCAAGCTCAGAAGACAAACCTTGAAATTCAATGATCATCCCATTTCTTCTTGAATTTGATGAAGATATAACAGACGTTGAAATGGAAACAAACAAACATAGCAGAAAAGAAATCAGTCTCACAGTTTTCTTAAAATTTTCAAAAGAAATCAGATAACCCTTTTAATGGAGACCAAGATACCGTTGGAGAAAAGAATCGCAGGTTATACAAAGGGATTGAAATTTCAATTGTGACACTGATTTCACAGAGGAACCAGCGACGCCACCGCTTAGCAGACGCATGGCCTCTTGCGTACAATCCAGAACTGGAAAGATGCAAAGAGTTTTTTGAACTTATCTTCACCGCCTTCATGATACTCACATCTTATTTCTCCCACAAACCAACAATCTTGCATATGATCCTTTTCACCATTTTTTCCGGCGATTTCACTTCTTCCGGTCCCCATCCTCTTTCCAGGGTTTTTCTTTTTATTGTTGGTTCAAGTCTCAAATGTGATAAGGGTTCTGTCAGCCAAGGGTTCTTACTGGTAGCAGTGGGAAGAAAAGTAAGGTGCTGTTTGTTTTTTAAGAGGTTGATGTCTGCGGTCTGCAAACTTAACTGTAGAAATCAGCGGTCAGAAGAGATGGCCTAAAGGTCTGCAGACGTCCGCAGACGCGGGAAAACGTTCGCAAACGCGGGAAGACGTCCGCAGACGATGCGGAAGACGTCTGCAGACGCGGGCAGATGAAAAAAACACACTTTTATATAAAACGTCTTCCCGCGTCTTCGAGTTCGCAGACATAAGAGGTTCGAAGATCTTCTAATAAAAAAAACAATGCCTAAGAGTCTGCGTGCCTTCTCGATGCTTGCACAACTCTAAACAATTCAAAAGACTGATTTTAAATTGTGTATGTAACAAAGCTTGTACATGATGCTTTAAAGACTTGTAAGTCTTAAAATTCAAGAAAGCAGCATTAACAAATTGTACATTATGTATTTTGACTTGTAAAAAGCTAAAATGTTTTATTAGTGGTATATATATATATATATATATATATATATATATATATATATATATATATATATATATATATATATATATATATATATATATATATATATATATATATATAGGGAGTGGATCAAATGAGGACCGTTCTAAAAATGAAAACGGTTAGAACCAATGAAAAATCGCCACATAAGCAATATTCTTCTCTCTCCTTGAAGGGCATTATGGACATTTAATTGATTATTATATATGGTAACATGATTAAGTTTATTATTTTAAAAAAAAAATTGAATTTCTACAAATCCCTTCAAAATCTATATGTTGAAAATTTCTTCAAATCTCCAATTACCTAATCATCGGTCAACATAACAGTATCAATTTCAAAATTGATAAAATTGAATACATCTCTTTCTTATTATTTTGTAAGATTTTCAGCACAATCTCAAAAAAAAAATTAAAAAATCATTTTTTTTATAAATATCATAATTTGTTTCGTTTATCAAGATTCTGCAATTGAAGATACTCGAGTATTACAAAGAACTTGAACAATCATGGATGAAGATGAACCTAAGTTTTTTTTTCCTCGATTCAAAACTTTTATTTGTTAAAGAAATAAACGAGTTGCTTTGTTGCTTTACATGTATGCCTACTATTTACAATGTGCATCATCCAATATGTCGTTACCCATGAATGATTCACAATTTTTCTTGGCCACCGAACTCACCGTGAACCACTCCACAATCTAAAAAAAATCTAATATGAACCGCCGTGAACCACCTTCGAATCTAAAAAAATGTGCATCATCCAATATGAACCGCCGTGAACCACCTTCGAATCCAAAAAAAAAAAACGTCGTGAACCAACACTTTGGACTCCACACTCACGGTGAACCACTCCACAATCCCCACTTTGACCGTATACTCTCCTACACACCGTGCACCGCCGTGAATCGTCGTTTACAACTAACAAAATCCCTGTCGTCTAGGCGTCAACTACCGTGAACCACTTGTCGTTAACCAACATGAACCAATCGAAAAAACCTTGAGCCGGATGCACTTCTCACTTGTTACGACGTGAACCACACCCACCTACTCAATGCATGTCTCCGTGAACCAAACCGCTGCTCGCCACTCTCTGCCGTCGTGAACCACCAACCTCCGATCTTCCTCTCCGCCGTCCGTCTCCTGAAACCCGTGAATCACCAACCTGCCGCCGTGAATCGCAAACCAAACGTCGTGAATCGCAAACCCCCTAAACCCGTGAATAAATTTGATTCCTTCCTAATTAATGGTATATATTTGCCAAAAATATAATGGTTCACAAATGACGAAATTGCCCTTTACATGTTTTAAAAGTGGTATAAAACTCAAATTAATTACAAATTTGTCACCTTGCATTCTATTGGTTGATTCATCCAGCGATTTCATTGGTTCTTACCGTCCTCATTTTAAGCACGGTATATATAGGGTGAGGATAAAATGAGGACCGTGCTTAAAATGAGGACGGTAAGAACCAATGAAATCGCTGGATTTTGTGAATCAACCAATAGGATTCAATGTGACAAATTTGTAATTATGTAGACTTTTATAACCTTTTTAAAACATGTAGAGGGTAATATGGTAATTTGTGCACCATTATAATTTAGGCAAATATATCCCATTAATTAGCTAATTAGTTATATTCACGGTTTTGTGGTTTGAGAGGCGATTCACGGCGGCAATAGCGTTTTGCGATTCACGGCGGCACTGGTGGGTTTGCGGTTCACGGCGGCACTCGTGGTCCACGTAGGCTCTGGTGGGTGGCGATTCACGACAGCATTGTTGGCTTACGATTCACGCGGGCTGGGGGTTTGCGAGTCTCGGCGGCAGGTTGGTGAATCAAGGGTTTCAGGCGATGGACGACGGTGAGAGGGGTTAATTGGTAGTTGTGGGTGTGGTTCACGGGTACATGCATGGAATAGGTGGGTGTGGTTCACGGTAGAAGGCGAGTAGAAGGCAGAGGGGTTTTGGTAGTTGCAGAAGACGGTTCACGACGGTTCACGGTGTGTAGGAGAGTATACGGTCAGAGAGTGGATTGTGGAGTGGTTCACGACGGTTCACCATGTGGTTCACGAAGACTTTATAGGTTATCAAATTAGGCATTAACACAATGAATGTTTCATATGAACCATTCAATTTCGTTTACCATTCAATTTCTGATTCACAATTTCGTTTACAATAAAAGATGATGTGGTTCACAATGATTGTTCACCAAGAAAAATTGTGAATCATTCATCGTTAACGACATATTGGATGATGCACATTGTAAATAGTAGGCGTACATGTAAAAGCAACAAATCATCTCATTTATTTCTATGAAAAATAAAATATTTGAAACGTGGAAAAAAAATTACTTACGTTCATATTCATCCATGATTGTTCAAGTTCTTTGTAATACTCGAGTATATTCAATTGCGGAATCTTGATAAACAAAACAAGTTATGATATTTATAAATAAAAACAACTAATTTAATAAAAATACGATTTTTTAATTTTTCGATTTGGGTGATCGAAATATATACTTTTATGTTGACCGATATTTGAATGAATTTGAAAAAATTTTCCAAATATATGTTGGAGATTTGAAAAAGATTTCAAATAGTTGTGGATTAGGATTAGGTTGATTTGAAAAAATTTGACCGAGATTTGAATAGATTTGCAGAGATTTTTTTAAATAATAAAAGTAATCAAGTTACCATATATAATGATCAATTATAAATGTTCGTAATGCCCTTCAATAAGAGAGAATAAACTTGCTTATGTGGCGATTTTTTATTGGTTCTTACCGTTCTCATTTTAAGCACGGTCCTCATTTGATCCACTCTATATATATATATATATATATATATATATATATATATATATATATATATATATATATATATATATATATATATATATATATATATATATATATATATATATACAGAGAGAGAGAGATGAGATCATTGCAGAACCTAAATTTAGTGTAGAACCGTAGAACCAATATCGTCCATAGATTAGATTAATCTAATGGTCTTGATTAAAACCATAAAGTTTGGAATTAGTGAAAAAAAAGATTGAAATTAGTGATTATTTCATTCTTTGAGGGGTAAAAAAGGAATAGATTGGAAATAGCAAAAAGATTGACATTAGTAAAATAAATATCATTTTTCTTTAAATTAAAATAACATTAATATGATTAATTGTTAAATCAAAAAAATTATACCATAAAAACGAGAATTTTATACTCTTTAAAACGAGACCGGTCATGATATATTTTTTCCGAAAAAATTTTACGTGTTTATTTTTCGTAAAAAAAAATTAAACAGACCACCATGCAATGTAGCATGGCTGGTATCATTCAATGTCGAATTACTACTTGATATTGTATATTCAACGTCGATGCAACACTGCATGTACATTCAAAATTAACAGAACCAAAATAATGATCAAAATTAGTAGTCAGAAGTTGGTTGATTTAATGAGAACACTAATGACATGTTTTTTTCGAAAAAATTTTACGTGTTTATTTTTCGTAAAAAAAAATTACCCAGACCACGATGCAATGTATCATGACCGATATAATTCAATGTCGAATGAACACTTGATGTCGTATATCCAACGTCGATGCAACACTGCATGTACATTCAAAATTAACAGAACCAAAATAATGGTCAAAATTAGTAGTCAAAAGTTGGTTGATTTAATGAGAATACTAATGATATTTTTTTTCGAAAAAATTTTAGTTGTTTATTTTTCGTAAAAAATTTTTTTACCTAGATCTCCATTCAATATATTATATAGAGATCATTCAATGTCGAATTACAGTTAATATCACACATTCAACACTGCATGTACCTTTGATATTAAAAGAGTAAAAAATGGTCAAAGTGGGCAGTCAAACTTATCATCTTATCCCTAGTTTTATATAATAATCCAATGGTTTAGATTGGTTCTATAGTTCTGCACTAAATTAAGGTTCTGCAATGATCCCAACCCTATATATATATATATATATATGTATATATATATATATATATATATATATATATATATATATATATATATATATATATATATATTCAGACCACGACGCAATGTAGCATGACTGATATAATTCAACGTCAATGCAACACTGCATGTACATTCAAAATTAACCGAACCAAAATAATGGTCAAAATTAGTAGTCAAAAGTTTGTTGATTTAATGGTAACAGTAATGACATATTTTTTTCGAAAAAATTTTACGCGTTTATTTTTCGTAAAAAAAAATTATTCAGACCACGATACAATGTAGCATGACCGATATAATTCAACGTCGATGCAACACTGCATGTACATTCAAAATTAACAGAACCAAAATAATGGTCAAAATTAGTAGTCAAAAGTTGGTTGATTTAATGGGAACAGTAATGACATATTTTTTAGAAAAAATTTTACGTGTTTATTTTTCGTAAAAAAAATTATTCAGACCATGATGCAATGTAGCATGACCGATATAATTCAACTTCGATGCAACGCTGCATGTACATTCAAAATTAACAGAATCAAAATAATGGTCAAAAGTGGGCAGTCAAACTTGGTAGGCTACTATTAATTCAATATTAATTGCATATTTACCATCTTATCCCTAGTGTTATATAATAATTCAATGATTTAGATTGGTTCTATAGTTCTGCACTAAATTAAGGTTCTGCAATGATCCCAACCCTATATATATAGGGTCAGGTTCTATAGGGCACCTGTATGCATTGTGCACTTTGGGAACCTGTATGCACCATTAGATCTTGAATTTTAATGGTTCAGATTGTAGTGGCAAAAGAGTAATTAACTTGAAAATGGGTGCACGGGTGCATAACTTCTCGCGCGCGGAAGAGCAAAATCGGAAGATGCTTGAATTCAGAAAATATTTTATCCGAATCTAAACAAACATGATGCATCTTCATCCAATTTATTGGATTCGTCTTCAAACACGATGCATTTTCATCGAATTCAATTTCAAACATGATGCATTTCGACCATATTCATCCTCGTCTTTGTTCCATCATTATTCATCACCAAAATCGTGATGCATTTCGGCCATATTCATCCTCGTCTTTGTTCCATCATTATTCATCACCAAAATCGTGATGCATTTCGGCCATATTCATCCTCGTCTTTGTTCCATCATTATGCATTACCAAAATCGTGATTCATTTCGACATTTAAACGTGTTAATTTCGTGATGCATCTCTGAAATTTAAACGTGTTCATCAGCGTCTTCAATGTGTTCATCATTGTCGTGATGTATTGCTGTTGTGCATCATGTTTGAAACAACCAATATCATATGCTCCAACTATTTCTTGGAAGTAATAACCACCAACATTAATAAAGAATCTTAGAATCCTTTGACTAGCCATAAACATGATACAAAATCGTAGAATGAACTGTTTGTGAAAAAATCGATACTCAAAAACCATGATCAACAGACGCAAGCAAATTCTCGTCAACATCGATGCACA
>JAANYP010003627.1:0-61914 GCA_020465985.1 Centrapalus pauciflorus | reverse complement strand
TACTCTGTAGGCTTTGGAGATAGAAGAGTAACCAACAAACACTCCTTCATCAGCTTTAGGTTCAAATTTTGACAGCTGGTCCCTTTGATTCATAATGAAACAGGGACATCCAAACACATGGAAATAGCTGACATTTGGCTTTCTCCCTTTGAGCAGCTCATAGGGGGTCTTGTTGAACCTTTTCACCACTAAGGATCTGTTTTGAGTGAAGCAGGCAGTGTTGACAGCTTCAGCCCAAAATGATGAAGGCAAACCTGATGCACACAGCATGGTTCTGGCAGCTTCAATGAGAGTTCGGTTTCTCCTTTCAGCAACTCCATTTTGTTGAGGAGTTCTTACTGCTGAAAAGTTTTGACTGATACCTTTCTCTTCACAGAAGTCTTCAAGAGTACTGTTTCTGACTTCAGTACCATGATCACTTCTAAGCTGCTTTACTTGGGCAGAGTTCAGCATTTCCATCTTTTTAACAAATCCAATAATTTCTCTCGCAGCCTCTCCTTTGCTCTTCAAAAAGATCACCCATGTGTACCTGGAGAACTCATCAACCATTACAAGAGTGAATCTTCTTCCTCCTAGACTTGGGACATTAATAGGTCCAAACAAGTCCATATGGATTAAGAAGAGTGGAGTATCAATAGAGAAATTGTGTTTGGATTTAAAAGATGTTTTTCTCTGCTTGCCTTTCTCACAAGCTGTGCATAATCTATCTTTGGCAAAAGTAATAGAAGGCAAACCTGTCACCAACTCTTTCTTACAGAGTTTATTGATGTTCTTGAAGTTCAGGTGTGAAAGTCTTCTATGCCATAACCAGTTTAGATCAGCGTTGGTTCTTGTGAGAAAACAGGTTTCAGTTGTGGGATCAGCAGAATGCATATCCACAACATATACACCTTTCTTTCGTTGAGCACACAGCACAACTTTGCCTTGGGAATCCAATATGTAACCCACGTGCTCATCAAAGTTAACCTTGTAGCCAGCATCACACAGTTGGCTTATGCTAACAAGGTTATGTTTTAGCCCAACCACATAGGCTACCCTTTTGAACACTGCAGCACCAGCTTTAAGAGTTCCATATCCCTCAGTGGATCCCTGCACATTGTCACCAAAGTTGACTTTTTGCCCTTTTTCATGCCTGAGATCACTCAGCAGTTCTTTACAACCTGTCATGTGCCCTGAGCAGCCACTGTCCAAGTACCAAACCTGGGAAGTTTGTTTTTCCTGCAGAGTGAGAAGAGAATTATTAGTTATTTTTAGGGGAACTCATCACACAGATGAGTTCTCCTACTTCATCAACACTTGTTGATGGATTTTGAATGTCCACACTAATATTCCCTATTTGAATGGTATCAGTTTGAATACCATCCTCAGTGACTATGTCATTTCCACCCCTGCTTGTAACAGCTGTGAAGGAAACAGCAGAGCCAACAGGCCTCATGTCCTCAGATTCAGGACAGTCCTTGGCCAGATGTGTCTTCTTCCCACACTTATAACATTTTCTCTTTTTGGTGCTTTTGGAAGAAGATCCTTCAGAAACACATTCTGAACTGTTTTTGTTGATTCTTTCAGCAGGTTTAGCAATTTTTGCAGAATCAACAGCTTGTGTGGTAAGTTCATAGGCCACAGCTTTGACTGTCTCTTCTTTCCTCTTTTTGGGATGACAGATGTCAAAGACAGGAAGCTTGATTGGCCTTTGAGCTTCCACAGGTTTGGGAAACTTATTCCCAGTTGTCTCAGTTTGAGCAATGGCTTTGCCTTTGCCCCTACTGAGTTGTGATTTATGCTGCCTATCAGCATACTCACTGTGTTTGGTTTTGAAAAACTTATTTTCATTTAAAACCAACTTACCACCATGATTTGAAAACTTATTTGAAATCACAGCAGTTTTGGTTTCAACCTGAGACTTACCCTTGTTGAAAACAGGCTGCTTACTTTTTGAAAACTTATTTTCAAAATGTTTAGCATCAAAAGGATTAACATGCTTTTTACCAACAGCTTTGGACTCTGAACCTGTTTTGTCAACAGGCTTAGCATCCACAGCTTCAGTTTGAGCATGTTTTCCTTTCTTCTGCTTGTGTGAGCTAGCATAGCACTTAGCAGGCTGTTTTGGAGAACAAACTCCACCATCAGCTTTTGAGCTGAGTTCACACAAGCTGTCAGTATTTTGAGGCCTGACAAACCTGTTTGTTGAAATAAGTTTACCATTCACATTTTGGATGAATGTATTTGGAAGTTCACCAAGAGTGGACAAGTCTTCTTTCAAATTACTTATTTCAACAATGGAAGCTGCTGTGTCAAGATCCCCTCCAAGATAGGCTTGGATTTGAGCAGGAATCTGTTGACTGATACAATGGCTGACTTTTTGTGCAGATTGGCACCAAGAGTCAACTATCCTTTGAAGCTTAGCATGCTTTATATCTGTTTCTCTCTTTTCTTCCAGTAAAATGGAGTTGATGTGTTTTAATTCATCAAGCTCAGTTTCCAACTTATAGAAACTGTCCAGTTTACTGGTTTTAGTTTTAAGATCAGCTTTAAGCTTAGAGATTTCAGATAATAAAGCATCATGCTTCTCAACAGCAGCTTTCAGATCAACAAGCATGTATTCAAACATTTTAACTTTTTCTTCAGAACTGTAACCCATAAAATTTTGTACCTTATACATCATTGTAGGATTCCAGTTCTCCAAGTTGCTGAAGGCTTCAGCTTCAGCCATGTCCTGTTTGAAACTGCTTGTTGATGGAACATCAGAGTTGGCCATCAGACACTGATTATCTTCTTCATCAGATGATGAATCAGATTCCTCCCAGTCACATGTCTCAGCCATGAGTCCCTTCTGGCGATTGGAAGACACAGAGTTTTCCAATTTCCTCAGCTTAGCCATGGCCATAAGGTACTTAACCTTATAGCCATCATCCCTGTTAGTCTTGATAGGTTTGGATGACTGACCAACAGCTTTTGACACACAGTCAGCAGCTATATGGCCAGTTTTGCCACACTTGAAGCACTCAGCCTTGGATTTGTCAAATGCTTTCTTTTTGCCAGCACTTGCACCTCCTTGCAGCATACTTCTTCCAAACCTTCTCTTGCTGAACTTTTTGACAAGCATAGCTATCATTTGCTCATCATCTTGTTCAGTAAGATCTGCAGCCTCTTCTTCTTCAGATACCTCCTCCTTATCATCATCCTGTTGATCAGGTTGAGTGAACACATCACTCACCTGATTAACAGACTGTCTCACATTAGCCACAAAGGCTGTACCTCTTCTGGACATTTCCAAGGCATTCCTCTTTTGCTGCCTTGATTGTTCATCATTCAGTAAGGATCCATACAGATTGACCAGATCCATACTTCTGATAGTACCTGAGTTTCTTAGGATGGTTGAGAAATAGTTCCACTCCTCAGGTAAAATGTCCAGAAACTTGTTCACCAAAGTAAGACTGTCCTTGGTGATCCCAACAGCTTTGAGATCATTCACCAGAGCAGTGAACCTGGTGTAGGTTTCTGTGAGAGACTCCTTTGGTTTGGCAAAGAAGAGTTCATACTGTCTAACAAGATTGTTAATCCTGTTGTCCAGTGTGATTGTGGGTCCATCATAGACGGTACACAGAGTATCCCACATCTCCTTTGCAGTCTTCATCTTCTCAACCTGCTTGAACACATCATCAGGAAGAGAAATGACCAGGTTGTTTCTGGCCTTTGCATCCAGAGCTACCATTCTCTTGTCTTCATCAGACCATTGAGCTTTTGCTTTCTCAAAGGTCCTGATTTCAGGAGCAGCTCCTTCAACCGCTGGAGTTATTGTAGTAACAGAGGTTGGCACATAGGGACCCTCCATCACTATCTCTGGCAGTTGTACATCCAGATTCTCTAAATAGAGCATCATTCTGCACTTCCAACCAGAGAAGTTTTGATGATTAAATTTTGGAGGCTTGCCCATAGAGCCATTGTCATAGTAAGAAGAGTTTGCAGCACTGTTGTCCATGGAAACTTGGGATTATGAGAGATCTAGAATGACACACACTCTAACCTGCTCTGATACCAGTTGTAGGTCCCGAAAGGTTCCCAAAGTATATAGTAATAAACTGTAGAGGGGGGGGTGAATACAGTATTTAAAAACTACACACTCTTTTTCTCAATGTTTGTATGTATTATCAACAAATGTTAATTACAAACAAGCTTGACTGCGGAATTGTTCAAGCTGAGATGACAGAATACAACAGTATGGTTTCTAGTCTAAGACACACTCAAACTAGATTACAATGAACACACTCACTAAGATGCACTCACTGTATTTTACAAGACTTTAAGGAACAGCTTAAGTAAACAGCTTAGACACACAGAAGCTTGTTTACAGAAGACTATGCTTGTATGAATATCACACTTGCACGTTCACTCTTGGTTTAAGCACTTAGCTTTCTTCACATTCTTTCTGACCTTAGAAGCTTCCTTTTATACTCACACAGAGGATCTAAGAGAAACATCTTCATTGGACAGAACGAAAAAGTAGAAGTCTTGTTTGAAAAGACAATAGAGCTTTTCTGCACTTTTCTGAAAAGCAGACGTGCAAATCTTTTGTCTTTTTACTTTCTACTGTTGCATTGCCTTTAACCATTTTAGGAATGTCAACTTTGCGTTTTTCTTCCTTGTAAAGGCCTATTTTGATATAAGAAAAAGGTCTGTCACCCTTTTTCAAATATCCGTTTGTCTTCATGTGACAGAACAGCTTGGGCAGGCTGAGCGGTTCTGCTTTCCACTTTGTCTTCAACTTGTAAACTGATCTGGTAGTTAAAAACAATACATGATGACTTGGAAACAAATTCCATAAAGTGTTTAGCCTGTTCACAAAGAACAGGTTCTGTTCACAAAGAACAGAACACTTTAAAAATGCCCAAGCTGCTCAACAGTGTAGAGCAGCGTAGACAGTTTATGTCCAGCCTGATCAGCAGACTGAGCAGCTTGGACAAACTGTCTTGGTTGCAACACATGCAACGATCAGAACAGCTTTAGACTGATATTGCAAATCATTTTCAGGTTTCAATAAGGCATAAAACAGGCCTTAAATTCAACCTTCAAATGCATCAACAGGTTTGATTATAAAATCTCCCCCTCAGATGTAGAGCAGGTTTGACTGAGGCCTTTTTGTGCCTAACACATTCCGGTTCCATTAAAAGAGTTCGATGTTATTATCGGCATGGACTGGTTAATGAACAATGAAGCTACTATCGTCTGCAACCGTCGAATCATCAAATACAACTTTTCAGACGGCCGTGTGTTGGAAATTAAAGGCGACAAACGAAAAGGTGCCCATTTGCTTTATATCTGTTGAGAAAGTGCATAAATATTTGTCTAAGGGTCAAGAATCATAATTGTGTTTTGTATTGTGTGGATCTGTCTCTGACCTCGACAAGAAAACTGTATCTAATATTCCTATCGTCTGTGAATTCTCAAACGTATTTCCCGATGACATCTCTGGAGTGCCACCAGAACGTCAAGTCGAATTCGGGATTGACTTAGTTCCTGGTGCGGCTCCAATTGCCAATGCTCCTTACAGAATTGCGCCTGTAGAAATGCAGGAAATGTCAAAGCAATTGCAAGATCTGTTGGAAAAAGGTTTTATCAGACCTAGTTCATCTCCGTGGGGTGCACCTGTCTTATTCGTTAATAAGAAAGATGGAACTCTCCGTATGTGCATCAACTATCGCAAGTTGAACAAAGTCACTATCAAGAACAAGTATCCTCTGCCCAGAATCGATGATTTATTTGATCAGCTACAGGGAGCAAGTTAGTTCTCCAAAATTGATGTTCGTTCTGGTTATCATTAATTAAAAGTCAAAGAAGTGGATATCCCAAAGACAGCTTTCCGAAGGAGATATGGTCATTACGAATTTCTTGTAATGCCTTTTGGTCTAACACATGCACCAGTGGCGTTCATGGATCTCATGAATCGTGTGTGCAGACCTATGTTGGATAAATTAGTTATCGTGTTCATCAATGATATATTGATATACTCCAAAACGGAGGCTGATCATGTTATTCATCTACGTGAATTGCTAGAGCTATTGAGAAAAGAAAGGCTCTATGCAAAATTCTCAAAGTGCGAATTCTGGCTAGGACAGGTATAACCTTATATTGTCCCGAGCTATTTCCTATGCTTTCCTTGTATCAATCAAAACTTGAAATTCTACTTTCTTATCTTTGTAGACTCAATTCCTTGGCCATGTCGTATCTGGCGAAGGTATTTCAGTTGATCCTTCCAAATTCGAAGCTGTTCAGAAGTGGCAAACACCTCGAAATGCCTCAGAAATCCGAAGTTTCCTTGGATTGGCCGGTTACTACCGGCGATTCATTAAGGATTTCTCGAAGATTGATGTACCACTTACAATGCTAACACGAAAGAATACTCCTTTCGTATGGTCTGATAAACAGCAAAAGGCTTATGAGACTCTAAAGCGAAATCTTATTCAAGCGCCAATCCTAGCCTTACCAGAGGGAAATGATGACTTTGTTGTCTATAGCGATGCATCTGGTACATGTTTAGGTTGTGTCCTCATGCAAAGGGGAAAAGTCATTTCCTACGCTTCGAGGCAATTGAAAGATTACAAGAAAAGTGCACCAACTTATTATCTTGAGTTGGCTGACGTTACCTTTGCACTGAAAATCTGGCGTCATTATCTCTATGATACAAGGTGTCAGCTTTACACTGACCATAAAAGCCTCAAAGATCTCTTTGCTCAAAAGGATCTGAACAGGAAACAGCGACGGTCCTTGGAGCTCATCAAGGACTATGATTGCGAGATCCTATATCATCCCAGCAAAGCCAACGTGGTTGCGGATGCTTTCAGTAGGAAGATCTACCCAGAAAAGTGTTGCTATGCCCTGACTCCCCTTGTGTTCTCTTCTGATCTCATTGAAGACATCAAATTTTCTCAATCTGAAGCGTTGAAAGAAGAATATCTCTGTTATGAAAATCTCAAAGGGCAATTGCAATTTGGGACTTCAATGTCTCAAGGGAAACCGAATCTGGATTCCTAAGTATGGTTCCATTCGGAACACTCTTCTAGCTGAAGCCCACAAGTCCAAGTTATCTATTCATCCTGGCAGCTCAAAGATATACTTCGATCTTAAGGCTGACTATTGGTAGCCAGGATTGAGGAAAGACATCGGTCAATTCGTTAAAAGCTGCAGAGTCTGTCAGATGGTTAAGGCAGAACACTAGAAACTCTTTGGGAATATGCAACCACTAGCAGTTCCTGAGTGGAAGTGGGAGCATATCACCATGGATTTTGTCATGAATTTGCCAAAAACCAAGAGACAGCACAACTCCATCTGGGTAGTCGTGGATCGTTTAACGAGGTCAGCTCACTTCATACCAATGAAAGAGACTTATACTCTTGATAGACTGGCACAAATGTACATCACTGAAGTTATTTCTCGTCATGGTGTGCCGAAGTCTATCGTCTTAGACCGTGATAGTCGTTTCACTTCAAGATTCTAGAAAGCGCTGCAAGACGGGATGTGTACTCGAATCTCTATGAGTACAGCTTATCACCCTAATGCAGATGGTTAAAGTGAACAAACTATCTTAACTCTTGAGGATATGCTCCGTGCCTGCATTCTTGATCTGGGTGGTAACTGGGATGACCATTTGCCTTTGGTCGAATTCTCTTACAACAACAGTTATCATTCTACGATCAAGATGGCTCCTTTTGAAGCTTTGTAAGGAAGAAACTGCAGAACTCCCACCTGTTGGCGCGAAACAGGTGAATCGACATTAGCGGGACCTGTCCTTCTACAGTTGACTCGTGAGAAGATTCAACTTGTTAATAGGAATATCCTTGAAGCTCATAGTAGGCAAAAGTCTTATTATGACAATCGTCATAGATCAATCAATTTTTCGGTCAACGATTAGGTGATGTTGAAAGTATCCCCAATGAAGAATGTGGTGCGCTTTATAAAATGAAATAAGCTAGCTCCAAGATTCATTGGTTCATTCAAGATCGTTGAAAAGATAGGGAATCAGTCTTATCGTCTTGAATTACCAGCGGACTTAGCTGGAATACATCTCGTGTTCCATGTTAGTCACTTGCGAAAGAGCTTGGCTGATAAAAGAAAAGTTCAAATACCGCATGTTGATCTGCAAATTGACGAGAAGCTTCGCGTGGTTGAAGAGCCAGAATGTATCCTGGACTTGAAGACCAAAAAACTTCGCAATAAAGAGGTGCAGATGGTGCTCGTTCAGTGGAAACACCACAAAGGCTCGCATCAGTCTTGGGAATCAAAAGATTAAATGAAAGCCACGTATCCAAGTCTGTTCGAACATAGCTAACTTTGAGGACGAAGTTTGTGCGTGGTGGAACCCACTCTGTAACAACCTAGCCTTTAACCAAACTTGTAATTTATGTTTTTGATTTGATAATGTAAATTAATTACATTATTTGTATTGTAAATTTAGTTAAGTAATGAAATTATTTAATTAAGTTAAATTATATGTTTGTCATGATAAAATAAAGATGGGATCTTTATTTTAAAGAAATCAGATGTAAAGGGACTAAAAGTGCCAAAATCCAAAAGTTTTGAAATAAAGACCCCAAGTCTTTCATTTCTTCATTTTATCATCTTCACATCCTGCAAATTCTCTCTCTCTCTCTCTCTCTCTACAATCTGCTAAAAATCGAAAATCAGAAGAAGAATTTCGTGGATTTAACTGATAATTATCAAAAATCAAGTGCAGATTAAGGTGAGAAACTAGTTTCCAAGCTTAAGTTTTATTTTTGAGAGATTTGAAAAGAAAATTTTGGATTTTAAATCTGAGTATTGATGTTGCATGTTTGTAATATAAGTTGGAAATTATCTTTTGAAGCTTCCTAAAGCATCAGAAACAAAAATCATTGGTTAAATCGTCCAAAAAGGTAAGAAATCTATACTTTTTAAGTTTTGTGTTTTAAGAAAAATCCAATATTTTGGATTTTTCTGGATGAATTAACATGTTTATGATGAGGAAAATAATGTAGAAACACCCCAATAATGTTTATATATAATTAGATTTGATTGCATGTGGTTAGAAATGGATTTGGAAAATTTTTATGTAAAGCCTGTATGTGTCGACCTGCACTTCTGCTGGTCGACTCGGCGAGTCGCATGAGGTGACTTGGCGAGTCGCAAAGAACATCAAGAATATCTGGAAATTTCTAAGTGTTTGATCCGAACTTGGATGAGACCCGAATTTCGGATGGGACCCGACTTCGGATTGACATGAAACTCGGATGGGTCAATCTCGGGTAAAACCTTTCGATGAGTCATTTTCGGATGCATGCGAAACCCGCCCGAGATCCGCATTTCGGACCTCGACTCGGCGAATCGGATAAGACGACTCGGCGAGTCGGTCCCAGTTGAGGCGAAATTCGGTTGTGGGTTATAAGACCCGAAATTCTTATTAATAAACAAACTATTTGAGTATCTTTTTGAGGCACTTTAAAATATATAATGTGATGCCAATACACACACATATAATTAAAATATAAAAGCTTGTGAGTTATTAGAATCAGGTCAATTAAAGATTTAAAGCTAATATTCTTGCAATGATAAATTCTGGACAGGTTCTTATAAATTCTGAACAAAGTAATAAATTTAAAAGTAATTGAAAGTGGGTCAAAGACTAAATCCTGAGATAACTCAGGTGGTAGAGAAATCTGCTTGATAAAGATAAAGTCAACAGTTCAGCATAATTTAGTAAAATCTGTGAGTTATAGATATTCAGTTTTACATGCTTGATTCTGGTTGAGACATATTGTTGTTGATAGTTTACTGTGGCATTCATATATGCTCAACTGGATTGTGACCTGTGCTCACCATGGTTTGATGATATCCTGTGGATCAGGATGGCTATTTGACTTATCATTTTGCATACATTGTAGTTACAGTTCAATTCAGTTATTGTTATAAGTCGATATTGCCATCATGACTTTGTTTATTTATGCTTTCATCATTGCTCGTATCCTTGATGTATTGTTTCGGTTTAGCATATTTAGCACTGTCGGTCTATTGTTCTAGACCCTGCTATGTCAACCAGTTCTATTGAACTTATTTGTTGATTACTCCGATGCTCCCCCCACGATGTTTACTGGTAGCTAGCCCAGTATTGAGTGGATAGCTTCCACAAAAAGCGTGAGCGTGGCCTGTACATCATCCAATTCATATTACTATGTCTCAATCTTGTGTTGCTGTGGCGGCAGTCAAGTTATATCACGCTAGTTACCCACTATCCGCGTGTTGTAATGCATGTAATCTGATAAATCTATATTCTCACTAAGCATTGCTTATTGTTGTTGTTAAACCTTTTTACAAGAAAAGACAAGGGAAAAGCACCTGTCGGACCTAGTTCTTAGGTCTCCCCAGATCAAGCAATGTTTTTCATAGACCACTACTCAACGACCTATTGGTACAGATTTGAAGATGATAATTGTGGTGGTCTAGGTAGATATGTTTTAATTATATGAGGATATGCATTAGACTAGTCTTGTACCTTTAATAGTTTAATTTGAAAACTGTAGCTCATACTGAATTGTATTAAAGTTATCCTAATAGTTTTACTGTAATTTCTTCTCCTACTTTGGGAGAAGGAGCAGCCTCTATGGAGCAGGCCTCACTCCATAATGAGTCCACCCTAAGTCAGCCTAAGCCCTCTAGTTCCTCCCCAAAGGAGCCAGTTGTATAAAAGGAGACAACCACATCAACTATTCCAGCTTTTCAACAGGCTAAGGAAATTAAAAGACAGGAGTTCACTGCACTCCACACTGAGTCCACACAGCTCGCCTCTCATATTTCTCCTTCACAACCTGAGTCAGCACAGTCCCCCTGCTGGTATAACCCAACCAGCATATCAGCCTTCCACTTCTGCTCCTCATGATGCAGCTGTTCAATCCCAAACAGCTACTGAAGGACCAACTACCTAAGCTGATGAGCCTCATGGAATAGAACATCCCTCTGGTGAAGCTGCTCCCCAAGTGCACATTCCATCATCAGTTTTCACCACTGATGATGTTGAAATGCACTCCCATCTCTCCGTAAAGAGGTGCCTCAAAACCAAGGCACTACTGATGGAACCACCAATGTTCTATATGAAGGGACCACAATCCCTATGGTTACTGAGAGACAAACATCACCCATAGCCTCACTTCATGATGCAGTTACAGCCACTACTGAAGGTTCTCTTGATCTTTCCAAACTGGGTCACTTACCTTATGCCCATGCTATAGAACTTCTTTCTCAAGTACCCATGCCTTCACCCAGTGATCCCCATACTCCTCATTCCTTACACTCACACTCATCTCCATCCACACAATCAAAGCAATCAACCCATACTCCTCCATCCCCCAAAGATCTGTCTTTGAAGGAACAACTTTCTGTGTTGTCAAACAAAGTTAGTTCTTTGGAAACCTCTATGACTTCTCTCCCACCTACCATTGCAGACTCCGTGTCTGATCAACTTAAAGATTTTCTTATTTCATTCAAGACTTCCTTTCCAACCCCTGCTCCCCAGCCAGATCATTCCTCACACCTGCTTGTACTCACTGCACAGCTGCAATAACTCTCATCCTCCCTTTCATCAATTTTTGTTCACCAACAGGACTCTGTGTCCAGCCTGACAGCTTTTTCCCAACAACTATCAGGTATTGTTGAAACCTGCTCTACCACACTAACCTCCACATTGGCATCTCTAAATACTTTAGTGGTATCACTGTCAAACTCTATGGCAGCAGGCTTTGATGATATGCATGAGTCTCTTGAATTAACTCTTGTACAGCTTTAAAGTCTGGTCTTTACTGACACTGACAGGGTTGTTATCTCCCAGCTTTCCACCTTTGCCAATTCCCATTCTTCTTCCCTTGAAACCGGTGTTACCCAGTCAGCAGAGGTCAAGGACAACCTGGCTTTCTTAGTGCATAGCCTCGTTGGTTCAAGACCTGTTACCAAACCTGCTGCCGCTAGGCATGGTAAATCCATTCCTTCAGGAAGAATTGATGTTGAAGGCTCTGTGCCATCTCCTTCAAAAGGGGAGAACTCTGCCTCGAAGACAAAGTCAAAGGGGGAGAAATCTTCATCTCCCTCTAAGGAAAAATCAGCTTTTGTTAGTCAAGCAGCAGGCCTCTTACAATCTGGTGATGCTGCAGGTACTTCCACAATCTCTGAAACTGCTTCTCAGCCTACTCAGGCTAGATCTCCAAGCCCTGCCCCATCAAAGGGGGAGGAATCTATTCTTGGGGACAGGCCAAGCAGAAGAAGACACTTAATCTTGGAAGATGAAGAAGAAGAAGAAGAAGAAGAGGAAACTGAAGCAAATCTGATCAGGGCAGCAAAAGGCAAAGGGAAGGCTACTGTGGACAGTGACACTTAGAAGGCCCTTCAACTGAAATATGACAAATCTCAGGCCTAAGAAATGGGTCTTCCACTGGAGACTTATTATCAGTGGAAACAAGAGTAGGCTAAGATATTTGAAAGAAAGAAGAAGGAGGCAGCCTCTGTCAAAGCTACTAAAGCCTTTGCATCCAAGGAGGCATGAAAAATCAAAATGCCTTCCTTGGATGTTCAAAGGAAGTTGATGGAAGCTGCCAATGAGTCTATCAATGGTAAAGAAGTGGAAAAAGAGTAAGGTTCACAGGTCTTGGTGACCAAGACAAAGCCTGTATCCTCATCAGCAAATGCCCAATTCTACTTTGACAATATGGCAAGAAAGAAGTTCTTTGATGTAGCAGACATAAGACTTGCAAAAGAAACAATTGTCAAAGTTGTTCCCATCTCAAGAAAAGGTAAACAGTAGAGGCTTCAAATCACACGGCTTGGTGTTGATGGACCTGAATTAGAAGCTTATGAATCCACTGATGTTGCCTGCATGGGATATAGAAAATGGGTTGAACTTGTTCTTGCCCTGAGCAGATCCAAATCTGAAACTGCTTAGACTGTTAGGGCATACATGAAGAAGTTGATGGAAAAGGTTAAGGATCTAGGCTTGATCCCAGAGGAAATAGTCAAAGGCACCTCACAAATGGTACCTATGATTAAGCCTAGAAAACAAAAGAAGGATACAAAGCTTGAGGAGCTGATCATCATGATTGAACAGGGTATGTATGCTGTTGAAATCTGAGGGATCAATCATAGGCTACCCAAGGGCGTTTAACCTGAAGAAGGCAAATTTATTGAAGAGCCAGAAGTAGGGGTATTCTTTGTGGACCCCTTGACAAAGAGAATGTGTTTCAAGAGAGCTTCAGATCTCCATAAGGTTGGTCTTAAGCAAATCATTGCCTTCAGACTCTCAAATGCTTTTGAACAGCATGCAAGATGGAGAGTCATCATTTGGGAACAGCTTAATGTCTTCTACGAAAGAGGAGAACTTGAGAGTCCAGACTTCATGTTCCTCAGAAGTGAGTTAGAGGACATTGATGCCAGTCTGGAACGAGCTCCTAAGAAGGCTGAACAACAAAACAACAACAACAACTTCAAGGTCCATCTACTGGTGATGAGTAGATGAAGAATGAAAGTTGTCCATTAGTTGGACAGGCTTACCATTATTTGCTCCCAACTTCAACAGTCCAAATGTGTTGAATTTTCTTTGTAAATTAATTGTACTTAATTACATTTGTTGTAATCCATTCTAGTACATTAGTTGTACTTATGTAAACATATGTTGTTTAAATCAAAATCAGTATATACATAAACTGATATTTTACTTTAATTCAATGTTGTAATTTCATTTCAGCAACTGTAATGTAAAAATAATAGTAATCATTGATAGACTTAACTTAGGTTGATTATTGCAAATAGGGGTAGATTGTTTGGGACAAAAAGGTCTCAATCAAACCTGTTCTATATCATAGGGGGGAGATTATAAATCAAAACCTGTTTGATATACTTAAGGGTATAATTTAAGGCTTTTTAATGTCTTATTGAAACCCGATAAGTGATTTGCAATATAAGTCTAAAGTTGTTTACCCTGTTACATTAGTTGTAACTTGGCAGATTGCCCAAGCTGTCCTAAACTGTTTGACAGGTTTGGCATAAACTGTCTATGCTGTTCATGCCTGTTGAACAACTTTGACTCAATCTAACTGTTCCGTTCTTTGTGAACAGAACATGTTCTTTGTGAACAGGTCTTACACCTTATGGAATGTGTTTCCACGTAATCATGTAAAGTCTTGGACGTGAAGATCAGTTTGCAACTCGAAGACAAAGTGGAAAATCAGAAGCTGCTTTCACTACCTAAGGTGTTCTGATACATGAAGACAAAGTGGATATTTGAAATGGGGGACATACCATTTCTTATATCAAAATGGCTATACTTGAAGAGGAAAGGATTAAATTTGACATTCCTCTTTAAGGTAAAACAAGATGCAACAGAGAAAAAAAGGAAAAGACAAACATTCTGCTGCAAAGGGACAAATGTTGTTTTGTTAAAATTTACAGAAAGTAATATTGTCTTTTTGTAAAGGCACTCCACTATCTATTTGTCCAATTAGGAAGTTTCACTAAGATTCTCTGAGTGAGTATAAAAGGAAGCTTCTAAGGAATGAATGATAATCAGAAGAGAGATATCCACAAGATTAAAACGTGCAAAAAGAATTGTGTTTTCATGCATGCAAGTTCTGCTCAGAAAAGAATAGTTCGTGCATCCAAGCAGTTCTTATTCTAAGCTGTCTGTCTGTATTGTAAAAACAGTGAGTGCATCTTAGTGAGTGAATTCATTGTAACTAGTCTGAGTGAGTCTTAGATTAGTTGTTCATCTGTTGTTCAGTCATCTCTGTTTGAACCATTCCGCAGTTCAAACATGTTTGTAATTAACACTTGTTAATATATACATACAAACTTTCAGAAAGTGTGTTGAAATTTTAATTAGTTGTATTCACCCCCCCCCCCCCTCTACAGCTTATTGCAACATACTTGGGAAACCTATTGGGACCTACATGTCTCAACCAGAATCAAGCATGTAAAGCTGAATGTCTATAACTCACTGTTTACTGAATTGAGCTGAGTTGTTGACTTTAGCTTTATCAAGCGGATTACTCCGCCACCCGAGTTATCTCGGGATTTAATCTTTGACTTTTCGAACTTGGCTTGGCTTTACAAACTCTGACCCACTTTCACTAACTTTAAACTTTATTACTTTGTTCAGAATTATCTGAACCTGTCCAGAGTTCATCATTTTCAAGAACATTAGCTTTAAGGCTTTTCATGGCTTATCATGTCATATTAATCTCTGTTGAATCATCATTGAACTTTGATCTTTAATTGACATGATACTAATAACTCATAAGCTTTTATGTCCTTTTTCATGGACATGTGTGAGTTTAGGTCATTTTAGACTTTCATTTTGCATTTTAAAACTCATAAAATTGCAAGCTATGCCATGATACAATTAAACGCATAAGACTTACATGCATGTGTATTATTTCAAACCTGCTGAACTTTTCTTTCTGTTTTTCCTTCGTTTCAGAAGCAAAATTGATACAATTAAACACATAATACTTACATGCATGTGTATTATTTCAAACCTTTAACACTCAATTTGGTCCAATTTGAAATCGAATTTGGTTGTTCATAACCTATATAAACCGTGGATGAAATTTGAACTCAATAACAAAATTTAAGATGATGATTTACCTTAATCTTTGGGGAATCTTGTTGCTTGATATTTGATTGTTGGATTTATTGGCCTAAATCTTGATTTCTTGTTACAAACTTGATAATCATTGATGAAGATTGAAGATGGGAACTGTGACTTTGAAGGAGAGAAAGCAGGAGGTTTGTTTGGTGATAATGAGCAATTAACTCTCATTTGGGTATTTATATTTACATAAGTTTTATATTTCTCATTTCAAGCACCAAACTTTTGCTTTTCTCATTCTTTTAATTTTTGAACTTTATTGTAACACCATACTTTTAACTCTAATACCACGTAGGACTTATAGTCCACGTCATCCAATCATAAACGTCATCATCAAGGGTCAAAAGCTAAGTAACTACTAAACATCAATGTCACGCATAAGGTAACCACGAACGGGAACCAACCCCCATCAGTAAAGTCAGTCAACCACATTAAGGTTACGGGTTACAGTCATCCAAAATATCACAGGCTGATAAGCCAAACCACAAAACATCAAGACTACTTACGAAAGTAGTCACTAATTACTGTCCACGTGGGGGGTCTCTACTGGTGCCCGCAGTATCCCTAGCCTCTGTCCTCGCACCTGAGATCCACATTTAAAATAACGGTCAGCGGGAAGCTGGTGAGTTACTATAAACAACTTTAAAACAGTTTATAAAACAGTTAGCACCATATAACGACTAATAATCAACATGCGGCCGGCCTCAACGGCCCGACGCCTCATCGGGAGCGACCCGGGATAGCCTGCATAGCCCACTCCACAAAGTAGTGGCTAAGTCAGGACCTCTGGGTTGGGAATGACCCAACAGGCATTTACTATGTGTACGACAAATATATGCGCAATCCACCTGCTCTGCTCTGTGCTAACAAGTATCAACGTATAAAAGCGATCCGCACTGGACCCGGATGATAAACAACAAAAGTAAGGGGCTGTTTGATTGTGACTTATTGGACTTAATCAAAAAAAATCCGGTCAGCCCATTTAAAATAAGCTTTGTTTGATGACGACTTATCTAAATAAGAACTAAATTCGGTCAGCCCATTTAATAAGTCAGAAATCTTTGTGTATTCCCCATTCAGTCCACCTATTTTCCATAACTACCCTTTTTATTTTTTTGTCTTTTCCAACAAAAAAAAAAAAAAGAAAGCGCTGGAAGCCTGGAAGTGAAGGGTCAGATGAGTTTTGGCTTTTCTCCTCCTCTTAGCTCAATATTCTGAAAAATCGGTAGCAAGCTCCTCCATCTCCTCCATCGCAAGCAAGCTCCTCCTCCGTGGGTCTATATCTCCGGCGCCTCTGCTGCCGCCGCTCTTCGTCCTCTCTTCTCTCCTTTGCTGCCGCTGTGGTATCGTCGTCCTTTAATCTCTCCGGCGCCTCTGCTGCCGCGGCTCATCCCTCTGCTTCAGGTTTTTTCTTTTTTTTTTTCTCTGCTGCTTCAAGTATTTTGTGTCTGAAACAGAGCTGGCCATTCCTCCCTCAAGTTTAGCAAACCATTCCTCCCTCAGGTTTAGCACTTAGTAGAGAAAGCATATGTTAGAAACTTCAATAAATATCATAATATAAACATATATACCATATAATTAATTTGTCCAGACGATTAACAAATACCCACCAAAATTCTGTAAAAGTAGTCGTCAACAACAAATGATCACAGAATTATTTAATTATAAGAGTGGGTAGGTAGTTTATTGATCATGGGTTAAATGGGTCCATCCACTTAACTCATCTATATGTGCCTGTATAATTTTACATAGATTTCAAAACATATCTACATGGATCCATCCACTTAACTCATGTCTGACAATTATTAGGTAGTGTATTGATAATTTAGAAATACTCATTTACACAACTTGTAAGAAATCATGGCTTTGTATCAGACTTTGTTGCAGCAAGAATGTACAAGTCATCTGTGCATCATATGAAATACTCATTCTTTTTTCTCTTGTTTCTCACCATTATTGTGTTTGAAATACTCAATCTTTTCACAACCAAAAGTATTTATGATTCTTATGTTAATTTTTTTTGAATATTTCTTTACCTTCATATCTTGATAATTATTTGTTTAGGTAATTGTAATTAAAAGATAGTAATATTGTTTAAGGTAATCTGTTATGTATACTTTGCTTGTTATATTATTTGAAATATTTCATCCACAAAATTGAAATATTTATATACTTTGCTTGTTATATTATTTGATTGGGTAATAGGTTTGGAAGAAATGGATAATTTGCAACAAAAACGTGCTAGGATTAGTTGGAAGGATCGTAATGTTATAAAAACATTTTTTAGAAGCTTGCATTCAAGAAATAACGGCTACTGGACGAGATAATGGGGGATTCAAGTCACTTTCTTGGATGAAAATTGCGGAAGTTTTAAAAAATGCTCATGGTATTATCGCTGAACGTAAGCAAATGAAAAACCATCTCGACTACTTGAAAGGAAAATATGGAGCATGGTTAAAACTTAAAAACAAAACCGGGAATATTTATGATCCTTCAACCAATACTTTTAACTTAACCCCAGAAGAATGGGAATTGGAATCAAAGGTCACTTTCTCACTTTTATTTTTTATGTGTTTCTTTATGTTATTCATTTATTAGTTTAGTTATAAGTTTATTTACCGCAGACAAATAAATACATTGAAAAGTTGAGGACCACAACACTTCCATACCCAGATCTTTGTGCAAAATTGTTTGATGGAGCTGTTGCAAGTGCTGTTGAAAGTTGGGGACCCTCTTCATTGGCACCAATGCCAAGTGTGAATCCAGTTGTTGAAACGTTAGTCGATGAAGATGAAGATGAAGAAAATAATTTACCACCAAAAGTCCTGACACAAAGTGTCTCGTTCAAAAAAAAGGAAGAGTAAAAGTTTGGATTCAACGATTGAGACAGAAATTGTAGATGTGTTGAAGATGATGTCTGAAAAGTATAAAGCACCTGAAAAAGCGAACTCTTATTCGTTTGATGATTGCTTAAGTTTACTTTATTCACTAGGATGGGCATCAGATAATCCATTGTATGATGTAGCACTTGCAATCATAAGTGATGAGAAAGGTCCCTATAGAGAGGCGTGGATGAAGTTAAAGCCAGAAAGGCGTGAAAATTGGGTTAAGATGATTGGCCGAACAAAAGGCATGATGTAGATGGATACTTTAGGTTCCTATGTTTTGGGTAACTTTTTTGATGATATTTTTGGTGAGTATATTTTGGATATGGCAATGTTTAGAGGATATATTTAAAACAACTCTTTTGGTGATATATTTTGGATATGACTATGTTTACGTTAATGACAATGTTCATGATATTTTGGATATGACAATGTTTATGTTTATGTTTACGACAATTTTCATGATATTTGGGATATGTTTATAACGATATCTATTGGAAGTATTTTTTGTATACTCAAGTCGTTTATATTTATATATTTCGCAAGGTGACAATGGATCACACACAGGAAATGTTATTCTTAATTATTCTAATTTGGTATTTGAGGCGAAGAAATTCTTTAACAAGGATAACAAGGTTAAGGGATAACAATTCGGCATTAAGTGGACATGCATATACACAAGAGTTGTTACACGGTTCTAATACGCAATGTCAAGAATTGATGCGACTCTCTCGTGATGCATATATATTGTTATGTAGTCACTTCAAAGAAAGAAACTGGTTGAAGGATAGTAGATCTATAAGTGTCGAGGAGAAAATGGCAATGTTCTTGACAATTCTTGGACACAATGAACGCATGAGGATGGTTAAACCAAGATTCCAACATTCCTCACAAACGGTTCATAAATGTTTTCATGAAGTTTCATGTGGAATGATGGAATTTTCTAAAGAAGTTATATGTCCTACATCAACTGATGTGACCTCAAATATGTCAAATCGTCAAAGAGCATTGATGGAAATCTTTCCGGTATGTTTGATATCTATAATTTATAAAATTGTATACAATGTGTAAGGTATAACTTTCTTTTTCTTGGAATGAAGGGAGCAATTGGTGCATTAGATGGAACTCCTGTACATGCAGTTTTGCCTGCTACTCAACAAACAGCGTATAGAGGACGAGGTGGTGGTCGATGCTACCAAAATGTTCTAGGGATTTGTGATTTTAATATGATATTCACTTTTGTTTGGGCTGGATAGGAAGGGATAGCTCATGATTCTAGAGTACTAATGGAGGTTGTGTTTAATCCAACTTCAGGCTTTCCATTTCCTCCACCAAGTACGTATTGTTTTTTAATTATTGTTTAAAGTTTTTATATTATCAATACTAATAATATTATATATGTATATTAATGACAGACAAATATTATCTTTGCGATGCCACATATCCTAACACTCATGGATTTTTGGCTCCATATCGTAATATGAGGTATTGGTTAGCAAATTTTAGACGCCAACGCGCTTTGACAAAAGAAGAAAAATTCAATCATGCTCATGCACAACTAAGAAATGTCATCGAACGTGCTTATGGTGTGCTGAAGGCAAGATTTCCCATTTTAAAGCAAATTGCTCCTTTTCCTTTTTCGGTCCAAAGAAACATTGTGGTTGCTTGCTTTGCAATACACAATTTTATAAGAAAATGCAATATTTATGATCAATTATTTTTTGAATCCAACGACGAGACTAATGAAGAAGGCGAACAAAATGTAGAAGGCGAAGTAGACGGAACTCAATGGGGTGCTCAAAGTACACAATATATGGCTAATTTTCGTGATGAAATTGCCAATCGATTAGTATAGAATGGATCTTTTAATTGTCAATGGATGTTTATGCTTAATTGTCAATGAATCATATATGTTTATGTTTAATTGTAAATGGATCTTTAAATTGTCAATGAAACATTTATGTTTAATTTTGATTTATATATGCTTTTAAATTGTTGAGAGTTGTACATTGATGTATATTATTAAATTAGTTATTTTTATTAATTTAAAATCTTTATTCAGACCCTAATTTTTATTGAAAAAACAAACAGATTTTTAGTTCAGACAGAAGGTTAAAATTGTCATTTTATTTCATTCAGACTGTTTAGTCAACAAAATAATCAAACAGTAATTTTCTATTCAGTTATTTCCCTAGTCAGCACTACTTAATCCAGACAGCTCACTAAATCTAGACAGCTCTTAATGGAAGATGCAATCAAACAGCCCCTAACTCAACTGAAGCACGACAACTAACTCGCTATCTACGGCTGTCTCGACAGGTCCCAGGCTTGCCTACAACTCCTGGCAATGATAAACACAACTACAATGTAACGACTAGCTAACGAACTCATATCAACAATACTACTAACTCATAGATTCGACATAAGTCAACTGACCAGGACCAACGAGCGCGGCCAGGAACGCGGCCGGGATAGCGGTCGCGGTCTTCTCGTCGCGGCAAGGAAGCGCGGTCACGATGCCTCCTGCGATGCCCTATTATAGCGATCGTGCCCACATCAACACGACCAGGGGAGCGCGGCCGCGATGCGACGACGAACAAATAGGTTATACTCTGTTTTTCGGTTGCTACGGGAATCACTTTTCCAACTCGATTTCATGCATAACTGGGGTTATAAACCAACCCCAATCTAATCTAACTACTTAATATAGCAACTCAACTCATTTGGGTCACGATTACTAACCTCAACAAGCCCCTCCTTCTCGAATTCACGTCTTCAATTTGAAGAGGATGATAGGATGTTGGAATTCCTTGGCTATGGCTGTTGTTTGACTTCCTTCCTCCCTTTCTCTCTTTGATCGGCTGAAACACACACACACATATGCACTTGAAGTTTTGAAAGTAAAGGAAAACGAAGCTAGCCATGCATATATATATATATATATATATATATACATATATATATATATACATATATATATATATATATATATATATATATATATATATATATATATATATATATATATATATATACATATATATATATATATATATATATATATAATATATATATATATATATATATATATATATATATATACTATATATATTATATATATATATATATATATATATATATATATATATATATTTATATATATATATATATATATATATATATATATATATATATATATATATATATATATATATATATATATATATATATATATATATATATATATATATATATATATATATATATACGCTTTGGGTCCGAAACCCAATTAAAATGGGTACAATACTCAATATTCACTAGTCAAACACCCTTTAACTCAATTAATCCACATTTTAATACTTCGGGTTCAGAATGCTAATTAACTCAGTAAAACAACCCCAAACCCATAATTACTAATAAACCGGTTATTATATCAACCGATTAAGATTACACGTAATAGCAACTTACTTCACCAACTCACGTGTAATTAACCAATTAAATTCCACCAACTCATTAAGATAACTCTTAAAGTCAATAAATAAATTACATGTACCTGTTGCTAGTCTCTGGATGTTACAAATCCTCCCCTCTAGAACTGATCCCGTCCTTGGGATCTCAACTGAGGTGAACAAGCGCGGCTAGAGCTGCCGCATGTCCGCTTTGGGTTCCCAGGTACCACTTGAACCCTTATGATAGCGCCACTGTACCAATACTAATGGAATATCCTTCTTCTGCAACTTCTTCACCTTGCGATTTACTATGGCCTCATGATGTTCTATGTATCTCAACTTCTCATCCACCTCGATCTCTGACATAGGAATCGTTTCCTCGTGTGGGGCCAAACATCGGCGCAGGTAACTAAAATGAAAGGTGGAGTGTACCCCACGCAACTCTGGAGGTAACTCTAATCGGTAGGCCTGAGTGTCAACATGTTCCACTATACAGAATGACCCTATAAATCTCGGACTGAGCTTACCTCATCGGCGGAATCGAATCACTACCTTCCACAGGGATACCTTCGGTAGTACCCACTCACCCACAGCAAACTCTAACTCTTTGGTCCTTTTATCGGTGTAGCACTTCTGTCGACTCTAAGCTACCTGCAATCTCTCTCTGACCACAGCTATCTTTTCACTAGTCTGCTGAATGATCTCAAGACCTGTAATCTCTTTCTCTCCCACCTCGGTCCAACATACAGGATTACGACACTTACGACCGTATAACGCTTCGAACGGAGGCATCTTAATGCTGGAGTGGTAGCTGTTATTATAAGTAAACTCAACCAATGGCAAATGCGAATCCCAACTACCACCAAATTCCATCACACAAGCTCGTAGCATATCCTCCATCGTCAGGATCGTACGCTCAGACTGTCTGTCGGACTGGGGATGATAAGCAGTACTCATCTGAACTCGAGTACCCAATGCTTGATGTAGACTCTGCCAGAAGGTAGACGTATACCGAGCGTCTCTATCCTAAACTATCGAGGCTGGAACTCCGTGCCTGGAGACGATCTCATACAGGTAGACTCGGGCAAGCTGATCTAACGAGTACGTCTCTCGGATCGGCAGAAAATGCGCTCTTTGAGAGCCAGTCTACTATCACCCATGTCGTATCATAACCACATGGAGTCCGCGGTAACTTCGTAACGAAGTCCATTGTGATATGCTCCCAACTCCACTGAGGAATCTCTAACGGCTGTAACCGACCATGGGGCTTTTGATGCTCGGCTATCACCTGTAGACAAGTCAGACAACGCTCAACAAACTCAGCTATGTCCAGTTTCATACCGGGCCACCAATATAGCACTCGGAGATCCTAATACATCTTCAAACTACTAGGATGAATAGTGAGGCGAGACTTATGCGAATCCTCTAAGATTAACAGACGCACATCACCGGCCCTAGGGACCCAAACTCGGCCCTGTCACGTGTACAACCCTCGGGAGTCAGTCTCAAACTCCTGTAACTGGCCCAAAATGTGCTCCCTCTGGTGATTCTCTGTACGCATCCCTGTAGCATGGGCCTCCCAAAGTCTCTCTATCAATAAATATGTCACCTCAACTCTGTAGTTACGGGCCCGACTCGAAGATCCGCGCTCCTTCCGGCTTAGCGCGTCTGCTACTATGTTCGCGTTACCTGGATGCTACTGTACGTCACAGTCATAATCATTGATAAACTCCTGTCCCCGTCTCTATCGCATATTCAGATCACGCTGGCTGAATAGATACTGGGGACTCTTGTGGTCGGTAAACAACAAAAAAGGAACCCCATACAGGTAATGGCGCCAAATCGTCAGCGCGAATACAATAGTCATTAGCCTAGATCGTGGGTTGAATAATTCTTCTCATAGTCTTTCAACTGACGAGAAGCATAGGCAATAACTCGGCCCCTCTGCATCAACACGCACCCCAACCCTGTCCCAGAAGCATCACTGTACACAACAAAGCACTCGTGCCTTCAGGCAGGGCTAAAACTGGAGCCTGACATAATCGACGCTTCAGCTCCTCGAATGCAAACTCTTGAACTTCAGTCCACTCAAACGGGACTGACTGGCGAGTCAAACGGGCCAACGGCACGACAATCAAAGCAAAATCCTGAATAGATCGACAATAATACCCAATGAACCCCAGAAAGTTGCGTATCTCTGCTACACTCTAGGGCCTCTCCCAGCTCATGACAGCCTCTATCTTTGCTGGGTCTACAGAATCACCCTCTCCGCTAACAACATGGCTTAAAAACTAAACTTCCCAAAGCGAAAACTCACCTTTTGAGAACTTTGCGTACAACTTCTCTCGACGTAATACGCTCAGAATCTCTCGTAGATGCATCGCGTGCTCCTCTACTGATCGGGATTATATCAGTATGTCATCTATGAACACTATGACAAGATGATCAAGATACGGGAGGCAGACCCTATTCATCAGGTCCATGAAAGCTGTTGGGGCGTTGGTTAGCTCAAACGGCATAACCAAAAACTCATAGTGACCATATCGGCTCCTGGACGTTGTCTTCGCTATATCCTGATCATATAGCTTCAACTGATGATACCTAGAACGCAGATCGATCTTCGAAAACACACTGGCTCCCTGTAACTGGTCGAACAAGTCATATATCTGCGGAAGAGGGTAACGGTTCTTCACCGTCTCCTTATTAAGCTTGCGATAGTCTATACACATTCTCATCGACCCGTCCTTCTTCTTAACGAAGAGAATTGGAGCACCCCACAGCGAAGTACTCGGCCGGATAAAACCACGGTCCAACAACTCCTGCAACTGACTCATCAGCTCCCTCATCTCAGTAGGAGCCAAATGATAGGGTGCGCGCGCAATAGGAGTGACACCCGGTACCAACTCGATACGAAACTCTGCCTGTCGGTCTGGCGGCAACCCAGGTAGCTCCTCGGGAAACACATCGGGGAACTCAGAAACAACATCAACAGTCTCGATACTCTTCTTCTCCTTCTTCGCATCAACTACATATGCTAGGAAGGAGGAACAACCCTTGGTGAAACAACGATTAGCCTAAATTGCAGAAATGAGGCCAACACTACCTCTACTGCGCTCTCCATACACTATAATAACACGATCCTCAGAAAACCGGTAGCCGACTAATCTTCTTAGACCACGCAATATCGGCACGCAGAGAAGCTAACCAGTCCATACCCACTATCGCATCAATGCTACTGATCCATATAAGAAACAAATCAACCCTATACGGATAACCATCTATCTCTAACACACACTTTTCGTAAACATGCCTAACTACAGAAGCACTGCCATTAGCTAGCTTTATAACTAACGACTCTGACAACTCAACAGGCGGAGCAGTAAAATGAGAAGTCAAAGAGAAGGAAACAAAGGAACGGTTCGCTTTAGAGTCAAACAAAACTCGCGCACTACGACTGTTCAAAATGAACGTACCAGCAACTACATCGGCAGTCTCCCGAGCCTCCTCTGCCATCAACTGAAATACCGGGCCTCTGGCAGGCGGGACGGAATCTCTGCGTGCGGAAGAACCTGCAGAACTCTGACCCTGCGCAGGTGGTCTCGACTCACCCTGCCGTGGAGCCGTACAATCTCTCGCCTGATGTCCGGGCCGCTCGCAATAAAAGCATAACGGGTCCCTGGAAGTGCACCCTGTCTGAGTTTGGCCATGCTGGCCACACCGGAAGCAACGTACATGAAGGGGATCACACTCCCCGGTATGCCTCTGACGGCTTCTCTTACATCATCTCTCTCTACTAACCGACCCAGAACTCGAAGCTCCTCCCCTCTGCTCGGAACCACCATAACGACTACCCCTATCATCGGGCCTGCGAACGGATCTCTTAGAAGACCTATCCCTCTGCCTATCTCCTCCCTCGGACTCTGTGCGCCGGCGGTCATCACCCCTAGCCTGAAACTGGCCGGAGCGACTATCTCTATCTCTATCTCTGTCTTCACCTCTGTCAGAACCACCAACATGTCTGACTGACTAAACAAGCTGCGGTTGCTCTACTACGGGGTCTCTACAGGATAACTCACTCTCTCGTCTGTAAGGTCCACACACCACGGATCTAATCAAGGCGTGAACTACGTCAAACGGGTGCGGAATCCCCGTTTAACGGATACGGATCGATCACATGGGAACACGGATCCGAACAAATTGTTGGATGATAGAATACCGACCCTACACGATGTATTGCTCCTAAAACACTCTGAAATGCTTTCTAGTTCTTCTGTGCGCACTCACGAAGCTCTAAAAGTCTCAATCTCGAAGTATTTTGAAATAACACAAGTAAGTTCATGTTATAACCTGTAAGTTCGTGCATGGCCCAAGCCCACGAACTTACAAGTTCAAGCCCATACAGGTACGAACTTAGGTAGGAGACCTAAGTTCGTGCCCTACGCCTTAAGAACTTATTCTCATAAGTTCATAGTCTCATGAACTTATCTAGCAATCATGAACTTTACATGCAAGCGTAAACAGTATACACAATCATGAACTTAATCCATACATATGAAAAAAAAAACATGACTTGTATTAATACCTATCTATTACATATGATAATCTATTACAGAAACTAGACTGCTGTCGTCACACAGGGTGTACCAACAGACTCCCCCTTGATGATAGCTTCTAGTTAGATATTCACTGATCTATATAATTAGGCTTACTTAAACTGCTACCCGCATGTAATCCCTGCTCGACACAAACTTTAACAACTCTTTGATATTTTCTACCTTCAGACCTCCAATTTTCATCAAAAAAGATTGTCTGGTCATGAAGCTTTTGCAGGTCATCCTTAGAGAGGTTAACTAAGTGCAAGGGATCGTAAACTCTCAAATCACCATTTCTTCCTTGTCCTCCATCACTGCCTCACCTGTTTCACTGTCGACATACCACCACATCAAGTTATTCAAAACATCTTGTGGCATACTCTTCATTGGCACCTTCTTCAAACACTTGACAGGTTTGTATAACATCTTCATCCAAGGCCTACCTGTCAATGGATCTATCATTGTCTCATCCATGACTCGCTTTCCTGTCCTTGGCTTAAGTCTTAAAAACTTCCTAGACCGACCTTCCCTTCAAATGATTTTGGCAATACTTCTGCGTAGGGATCGTCTCCGATGTTGACTAGCTCCTTCCATGCTAAGGCTTTAACTTCACACTTCGGTGAGGAATTTAAGTCCCTTAGCCTTCTTCTTAACTACTGTAGCCCGTCCTTTCTTTAAAGAATAAAGAGCTGCAGTTCTCTATCGTAGAACCAGCTAAGTATACTACGTGTCAGTTTCCCTGGACTTGGCATCTTCATCTTCTCGTTCATCGCCAAGTCCTTTTGCTTTTTTTCCCTAAACCATAATTTTCTCTTCTCTTCTCTTGTAAGCTCCCTATCCGATCTTTCAGCATCCGATTCATTATTTAGAGCAGATTTAAGTATCTCAAAATCTATCGTACTCTGATCTTCGTTCATGTATTCTTCTGTGATCGGTTGCTTACTTATAACCACTTAATCTACCTCATCTTCTTTGTCTACCAACACTTTATTATCAGACTTCCAGTCAAGAACCTCTTCGAGAACAAATTCACCTTCTTCAAGATCTTCCTGGTCTACTTCATCTTCAAAGTCGAATCTGACATCTTCTTCATCCAGATCCATTAAGGCTCCGATTAAATCTTCTTCAATCACATTTGTAGTCGCGGGAGCCTTGCCCTTGTCCTTTCAGCCCTTGACGACAATCCAGACTCCCCCTGAACAATAGCTTGCTGAGCAGTCTGTTTAGAAAGATCTGCTAGCTCACTTTCCTTTTTTGCGCTAGGGTCATCTCTTTCGTCTTCTCCCCGGGCTCCCCTAACTCATCCTCCTTACAACTCTCCCCCTAAGTTGCACGATCTTTTAAAATCTGCTCCATTAATGATTAAAGAGTTGCTATTTGATTTTGTTGGGCAGTCACAGTTTGATGTAGATTTGCATTTTGCTGATCCAACTGCGTATTGTGTTGTTGTAACTCTTGGAATGCCCAGGTGAGATGAAGGATTTGGACTATTTGGAGATCAACTTGAGTTTTAAGTTGATTCATGGTTGGGGTATCAGATAATGTGGATGTTGGTAGAGTGGTTGTGGTGGTTGCGGGTGGAATGGTGGTGGATGTAGACAGCCCTGCTTGATCTAGGCGTTGGCGCTTAGCCCGTTGTTGCCTTGCAACCAACGCCTCTTCTTCTAGCACAAAGTCTGCATCCTGCTCTTCCTCATCTCTTAGATTGAACGATTGCTAATGAATTATTTGAGGCTGGACAACGAGTCTAGTCCCAAGACGACAAAACAAAGTTGAAGGATTCGCAGCTTCTCTAACGTCACTTGCAGTCTCAGAATCTGTCTCGATGTCTGTCTCAGCAGCCTTAATAGCATCCTCCGGCTGATAGTTCTCAATCTCATAAAAAATATTTTCCATGGCTTCAAGCGGATGAAGAATATCCTGAATAAGCTCTTCAGTGATGGCTTCTTGAGCAGCTCCTCCCTGAGCAAAAATATCTTCCAAAGTCTCTTGGATCGGATCAGCCTGTGCTACTGATGTAATAGCCATAGCTGCCGCTACCGTCCTCGGTGGAAGCTGAATTGGAGCTACCGGTTCTGGTTGTGCCAGTGCTTGTTGTTGGGGCTCGTTAACCATCAAGTTTTCTGCATCAACAAACTCTAGATCTATTAAAGCTCCGAACAATGGAGTCAACTGCGGCCTAACATTTGCTGCCCTTCGAGAATTGTGGCTCTGGCAATCTACGAAAATCCTCTTATCGATTCCGGCTACAACAACTACTTCTGGTAGAGGTTGCAAATTTAGCAGGAAGTGCCTGATTATCATCATAACAAACCGCAGGTATAGCAAAAATCTCTCCCGGGTTGGTGCTGTGATCTGATGCACAAATGCTCCAAAGAAGAAGCCCAAAAAATTAAAGGGCTTGTTATATACCAACGAGATCATCCTTGATTGTAATTTAGTTGTCATCGTGTCAAAACCTGCCTTTTTAGGCGCAAAACAGACTAGTAGTATGTGCATAAGATACCGCCACTGTCCAATTAGCCCGCTCTTCACATACGAGGCTTTAGCCAAGTCCTGTGCGTAGCCCATTATTTGGAAAGCTTCTTGCCTTAGTGCAGCTGGGAAATCGTGTTAGGCACAAAAAGGCCTCAGTCAAACCTTTTATACATCTTAGGGGGAGATTATTAATCAAACCTGTTTGATGCACTTGAAGGTATAATTTAAGGCATGTTAATGCCTAATTGAAACCTGATAAGTGATTTGCGATATTAGTCAAAGTTGTTTACCATGTTGCATTTGTTGCAACTAAGGCAGATTGTCCAAGTTTTTCTACTCTGTTGAACAGGCTGGACATAAACTGTCTACGCTGCTCTAATCTGTTGAGCAGTTTGGACAAATTCTAAGTGTTCTGTTCTTTGTGAACAGGCTAAACACTTTATGGAATATGTTTTCATGTCCTCATGTATTGTCTTAGACGAAGAGATCAGTTTACATAGTCGAAGACAAAGTGGAAAAACAGAAGCTGCTAAGACTGCCTACGTTCATCTGTTACATGAAGACAAAGTGGATATTTGAAATGGGTGACAGACCATTTCTTATATCAAAATGGCCATAACAGAAGATAAAAGGTTTAAAGTTGACATTCCTCTTCAGGTTAAAGCCTTCTGCAACAGAGACAAAAAGGAAAAGACAAAGATTCTGCAATGTAAAGACAATATTGCTTTGTCAAAACGTGTAGAGAAGTATTCTTGTCTTTTTGGAAAGACACTCCACTATCTCTATGTCCAATGAGGAAGCTTCACTGGGATTCTCAGTGAGAGTATAAAAGGAAGCTTCTAAGGATGTGAGGACTAAGAGTGTGATATTCAGAACATGCAAAGAAGTGTGTTTTCATGCATGCAAAGTCTGCGTGAATAAAAACAGTAAAGTGTGTCCAAGCTATTATTGTTCAAGCCGTCCGTCTATCTGTCTTGTAAACAGTGAGTTCATCTTTGTGAGTGTATTCATTGTATCTAGTCTGAGTGAATCTTAGATTAGTAGTCACTGTTGTTTCTGTCATCTCTGCTTGAACCATTCCGCAAGGCTTGTTTGTGATTAACACTTGTTGATAATACATACAAACATTGAGAGAGTGTGTTGCATTTTTAAATAGCTGTATACACCCCCCCCCCTACAGCTTAGAGCAACATACTAGGGAAACCTTTTGGGACCTACAACTAGTATCAGAGCAGTTTAGAGTGTGTGTTAACTCTAGATCTCTATTATCTCCCTATTTCCCACCATGGACTACAATGTTGCCAGCTCTTCCTCTTACTATGACAATGGCTCTATGTCAAAATCTCTCAAGTTCAATCATCAAAACTTCTCTGGCTGGAAGTGCAGAATGATGCTCTATTTAGAGAATCTGGACGTACAACTACCAGAGATAATAATGGAAGGTCCCTATGTGCCAACCTCTATTACTACTATCACTCCTGCTGCTGAATGAGTTGTTCCTGACATTATCACCTTTGAAAAGGCTAAAGCTCAATGGTCTAATGAAGACAAAAGGCTGGTTTCTCTTGATGCAAAGGCTAGGAACAATCTGGTTATTTCTCTTCCTGATGATGTGTTCAAACAGGTTGAGAAAATGAAGACTGCAAAGGAGATGTGGGATACTTTGTGTACCGTCTATGATGGTCCCACTATCACACTGGATAACACGATCAACAATCTTGTTAGACAGTATGAACTATTCTTTGCAAAGCCAAAGGAGTCTCTCACTGAAACCTATACCAGGTTCACTGCTCTAATCAATTATCTCAAATCTGTTGGGATCACCAAAGACAGTTTAACTCTGGTAAACAAGTTTTTGGACATTCTGCCTGAGGAATGGAACTATTTCTGTACTATCCTCAGAATCTCAGGCACCATCAAAGGTATGGATCTTGTAAATCTGTATGGATCTTTACTAAATGATGAACAATCAAGGCAACAGAAAAGAAATGCCTTAGAAATGTTCAAAAGAGGTGTTGCCTTAGTGGCCAGCGTGAGACAACCTGCTGGTCAGATGTGTGATGTGTTCAAACAAGCTGATCAACAGGCTGATGATGAAATGGAAGAATTGTCTGAGGAATAAGACTGTGAAGATCTTACTGAATTTGATGATGAGCAATTGATTTCTATGCTTGTCAAAAAATTCAATAAGAAGAGGTTTGGTGGAAAGATGTTGCAAAAGAAGTCAGGTGCCATCAAAAAGAAAGCGTTTGACAAAACTAAGGCTGGGTGCTTCAGATGTGACAAAACAGGCCATATAGCTGCTGACTGTGTGTCTAAAACTGTTCTCTCCTCATCTAAACCATACAAGACAAATAAAGACGATGGCTACAGGGTTAAGTACTTAATGGCCATGGCTAAGCTGAGAAAGTTGGAAGACTCAGTGGCTTCCAATAAGCAGAAGGGACTCATGGCTGAGACTTGTGACTGGGAGGAGTCTGATTCATCATCTGATGAAGAGGACAACAATTGTCTGATGGCCAACACTGATGTCCCCTCAACAAGCAACTTCAAACAGGACTTGGTTGAAGTGAAAGCTCTCAGCAGCTTGGAGAACTGGAACCCAACAATGATGTATAAGGTACAAAATTTTATGGATTACAGTTCTGATGAAAAAGTTAAAATGTTTGAATATTTACTTGTTGATTTAAAATCTGCTATTGAGAAGCATGATGCTTTGATGTCTGAGATCTCTAAGTTAAATACTAATCTTGAAACAAAAACTAATAAACTGGACAGCTTCCATAAGTTGGAAACTGTACTTGATGAAGTAAAACACATCAACACCATTTTATTAGAAGCAAAGAGAGAGACAGACGCAAAGCATGCCAAGCTTCAAAAGATTGTTGACTCTTGGTGCCAATTTGCACAGAAAGTCAATCATTGTATCAGTCAATAGATCCCTGCTCAAATCCAAGCCTATGTTGGAGGGGATCTTGACCCAGCAGCTTCAATTGTTGAGATAAATAATCTGGAAAAATCCACTCTTGGTGAGCTTCCAAGTACTTTAATTCAAAGAGTAAATGGAAAGCTGGTCTCAGCAAACAGGTTTGTTAGGCCTCAAAACACTGACAGTTTGTGTGAAAAGGTTTTAAAGACTGATGATGGAATGTGTTCTCTATCAAATCAGCCTGCTAAGTGCATAACTGGTTCACACAAACAAAAGAAGGGAAAACAAGTTCAAACTACAGCCTTGGACACTAAACCTGACAACAAGACAGGTTCTGGGTCTAAAGTTGATGGGAAGAAAACCTGTTAACCCTTTTAATGTTGAACATTTTGAGAAAAAAGTTTTCAAAAGGTAAGCAGCCTGCTTTCAACAGGGGTAAGTCTCATGTTGAAAGTAAATCTGCTGTGATTTCAAATAAGTTTTTAAATCATAGTGGAAAACTGGTTATAAACGAAGGTAAGTCTTTTAAAACCAGAAGTAGTGATTATGTTGATAGGCAACATTCATCACATCTCAGTAAGGGCAAACGCAAAGCCATTGCTCAACCTGAGAAAGTTGGGAATAGGTTTCCCAAACCTGTAGAAGGACAAAGGTCAAATAAACTTCCAATATTTGATCTATGTCCTCCTCAAAAGAGGAAAGAGGACATAGGTAAAGCTGTTGCTATTGTGCCTTCCACTCAAACTGTTGGTCCTTCTAAAAATAGTAATAAGTTTGCTAAACCTGCTGAGAAGTCCAACAAAAATATTCCAGAATGTGTTTCTGGAAGTACTTCTTCAAAAAAGATTAAAAAGAGAAAATGCTATAAATGTGGGAAGAAGAAACATATGGCCAAAGACTGTCCTGAAACTGAGGACATAAGGTCTGCTGACACTGCTAGTTCCAACATTGCAAAAACCAGTAGTGTTGGGAGTAACATGGTGAATGAGGATAGTATCCAAGCTGATACAATCCAGATTGGAAACATTAATGTTGATCTTAGTGGTCTATCAACAAATGTTGATGAAGAAGGAGAACTCATCCTTATGATGAGTTCCCCTAAAAATATCTAATATTTTCCCATGACACTCTGCAGATTAAACAACCATCCCAGGTTTGGTACCTGGACAGCGGCTGCTCAGGCCACATGACAGGTTGCAAGGACTTGCTAGGTGATCTCAGGCTTGAAAAAGGGCCAAAAGTCACCTTTGGTGATAATGTTCAGGGATCAACAAAAGGATATGGAACCCTTCAGGCTGGTGTTGCAATATTCAAAAGAGTAGCCTATGTGTCTGGGCTAAAACACAATCTTGTTAGCATTAGTCAATTGTATGATGTTGGCTACAAGGTTAACTTTGATGAGCACCTGGGGTACATAATGGATCCCCAAGGCAAGGTTGTGCTGTGTGCACAAAGGATGAAATGTGTATATGTTGTGGATATGAAATCTTCTAATCCCACAACTAAAACCAGCTTTATCTCAAGGAGCAATGCAGACCTAAACTGGTTATGGCACAAAAGGCTGTCACACCTGAACTTCAAGAATATCAACAAACTCTGTAAGAAAGAGTTGGTAACAGGTTTGCCTTCTATAACCTTTGTTAAGGATAAACTCTGCACACAGCTTGTGAGAAAGGCAAGCAGAGAAAAACATCTTTTAAATCCAAGCATAATTTTTCCATTGATACTCCTCTCTTCTTAATCCACATGGACTTGTTTGGACCTGTAAGTGTCCCAAGTCTAGGAGGTAGAAGATACACTCTAGTAATGGTTGATGAGCTCTCCAGGTTTACATGGGTGATCTTCTAAAAGACCAAAGGAGAGGCTGCCAGAGAGATAACTGGATTTATCAAAAAGATGGAAGTTCTAAACTCTGCTCAAGTCAAGCAACTTAGAAGTGATCATGTTACTGAATTCAGAAATAGTACTCTTGAGGACTTCTGTGAAGAAATAGGGATCTCACAAAACTTTTCAGCTGTAAGAACTCCACAACAAAATGGATTTGCTGAAAGGAGGAATAGAACCCTCATTGAAGCTGGTAAAACCATGTTGTGTGCATCAGGTTTGCCTTCATCATTTTGGGTTGAAGCAGTCAACACTACTTGCTTCACTCAAAACAAATCTGTAGTGGTGAAAAGGTTCAACAATACTCCCTATGAGTTAATCAAATGGAGAAGGCCAACCATTAGCTATTTCCATGTGTTTGGATGTCCCTGCTTCATTCTGAATCAGAGGGCTCAGCTGGCAAAATTTGAACCAAAAGCTGATGAAGGTGTGTTTGTTAGATATTCTGCTATTTCTAAAGCCTACAGAGTATACAACTACAAAAGAAAGGTGAGAGATGAATGTATTAATATCACCTATGAGGAGTCCAGGAATGCCTCCACCAAAGTTGTTCCTGAATTAGTTTTAGGAGAGTTCAGCTTCGATGATCTTAAGCATGCACATGTTAAGGAAAAGGACTCAAAAGCTTCCACTTCACCTAGAGTGGAACCTGTTAACCACAATGGACATGATGACGATTATGTTGATACACCCTGTATGAACAAGTGCACTGACATAGTTAATACACCATGGCCAGAACCAATCAATGTTGATTTCCCTGAATCCTCTACTGATGTGTTCAACAATAGAGATTCACGCTCATCAGGTGAACAGGCTAAAGATAACAGTGTGTCTAAAAACCTTGAAAGCTGCTCTGCAAGACCTGATGAAGATGAAAATGATACAGGAGAATGTTCATTGAAACATGATCCTAAGTGGATCAGGTGTCACCCCAATGATCAAATAATTGGTGATATCAACAAAGGGGTACAAACAAGGTGGGATAGCTTGGGAAACTTTTGTATGTTTTCTAGCTTTGTGTCCCTCTAATGGAGCCAAAGAAAGTGGATGATGCACTAAAAGATGCCAATTGGATCACTTCCATGCAAGAAGAACTCAATCAGTTTGAGAGAAACAAAGTATGGAAGTTAGTCCCTTTTCCTAAGGTAAAACTATAATTGGCACCAAGTGGGTATTAAGAAACAAGATGGATGAGCAAGGTCATGTTATTAGAAATAAGGCAAGACTGGTTGCTCAAGGCTATAGACAAGAAGAAGGCATTGACTATGATGAAACATTTGCCCCTGTGGCCAGGTTAGAAGCAATTCGTTTGTTTCTAGCCTACGCTGCCCACAAAAGCGTAAAGGTACTTCAAATGGATGTCAAGAGTGCATTTTTGAATGGAAAGCTGCAGGAAGAGGTATATGTCAAGCAGCCTCCTGGTTTCGATAATGGACAACATCGAGGTTTTGTCTATAAGTTGGACAAAGCTCTCTATGGTCTAAAACAAGCCCCTAGAGCCTGGTATGACACTCTTACTGATTTCCTTATGAGAAATGGCTATTCCGGAGGTAAAGTGGATACCACATTGTTCATAAAGAAGGTGAAGTCTGATATTATGCTTGTTCAAATTTATGTGGATGACATAATATTTGGTTCTACTAATGAACAGTTATGCAGAATTTTTCACTGCTCATGAAATCCAAATATGAAATGAGCATGATGGGTGAACTTACTTTCTTTCTAGGATTACAGGTTAAACAAACCTCAAATTGAATTTTTATTAATCAAAGAAAGCATACTTTAGATATTCCGAAAAAGTTTAAATTTGATCAAAGTTCTCCCATCAAAACCCCAATGGCAACCAACGTAAAGTTGGATGTTGATGCATACGGCAAAGCTGTTTCAGTAATAGCTTACAGAGGCATAATTGGAAGCCTTGCTATACTTAACTGCTAGTAGACCAGATATTATGTTTGCTACTTGTTTGTGTGCTAGGTTTCAAGCTGATCCTAAGGAATCACATCTGGCTGCTGTAAAAAGAATCTTCAGATACCTGAAGGGTACGCCAAGTTTGGGTCTTTGGTATCCCAAAGACTCCAGCCTTGAACTAATTGGATATTCAGATTCTGATTTTGCAGGCTGCAGGCTAGACAGGAAAAGCACAACAGGTGGATGTCAACTCCTTGGTGGTAAGTTGATCAGTTGATGTAGCAAGAAGCAGAATTCAGTTTCTACTTCGACTGCTGAAGCTGAGTATATTGCTACTGGAAGCTGCTGTGGGCAGATCCTATGGTTGCAGCATCAGCTTGAGGATTATGGACTTGTATATAGGAAAACTCCTATTCTGTGTGATAATAAAAGTGTCATAGCTATCTCCAACAATCCTGTATTTCATTGCAGAACAAAGCATATAGAAGTCAGACATCATTTTATCAGAGATCACATCCAGAAAGCTAATGTGGAGGTAAGTTTTATTTCCACAGATGAACAGCTTGGAGACATTTTCACCAAGCCTCTTGATGAAAACAGGTTTAATTACCTTGTAAGCAAGCTGGGCATGTTAAATAAAAGTGACTAAGTGTCATTAATGTTCTAAAGATCACTTGTTCAAACTTGTCCAAATATAACAGAATAGCTTGGACATGACAGGTTTTATTGTCCTGTACTTAGCCATTTTCTGAAAACTTGGACAGCTTGGACATATAAGAGGCTTGACAAAATATGTTTTAATCTCAAACTTGTTCTGTAGTACAGATTTCCAACCTGCTTGCTCTCTCAATCTGTCATACAGGGCATAGTCTTGTAACCTGATCAGCTATTGAACAGGCTCCATAATGAAACCTGTTCTCATCTAGCTGCACAGGTTGCATGAACAGCTTGGAGAATGATCAGTTTGTGATGAAACCTGCTCATCATAGGTTTGAACAACAGCTTGGAACATTAGTGATAATTACCTTTCTTCATATTTAAGTTACTTAAATTATGTATTTATTTAACTTAATTACCTACGGATAATGTTTGTTAACGTGTGTTAGTAGTTAAAAAGGTCAAGTGGTCTGACAACCGTTCTGACATGGCAAACCGTTCTGTTTTCCGTTAAAGAACATTTCAAATCAACCGCCCAAACCTTTCTCTCTCCTACTCACTCATATTCAAATCCTATAAATACCTCAATCACTATTTCATCTTCTTTTTCTTCTCTACTGCTTCCATAATTACCTGTTAAAACCCTAAATCGACTAAGTGTGAAGCATCATTCATCCTACTACTTTCTAAATGGCTCACCAAAACAACCCCCTGCTACCACTATTCGTTGGTGATGATGTCCAAAAACATCATTCTGTCACCACAATGCTCACACTCAAACCCACCAAATACATAGCCAACCTGACCATTCCCAAAAACTATGTGGGAAATAAATATGAACAGATGGTGGATTTTCTGCAAGCCCACCCCCTGAACTATGCACTAACCGCCTCTCCTGGTGTCCTATAGCAGGAGATGGTTTATGATTTTTGGTAGACCTGCTCATATGATCCTTCAACCAAAACCATCATGGGAACCAATCTTAATGGCACTCAATCCATTGAGATAACTACTGCTCTTCTCAAGGACGTTCTTCATCTTCCTGTTGCTGAAAAATATGACAAACCACAGCCTGAGGATTACCAGATGGGCAATCTGCTACGCTTCTGTGGTGTAGCAGATCCAAAAGTAGGAGCTACTTTGTTCAGACGGGATTTGTCTCCCACATATAGTTATTAATTCGCCTCTGTGGAGATGTCCTTAAGCTGCAAAGTTGGTTCCTTTGACCAGCTTAGCAGGGATGAGATTCCCATAGTCCTGCAGCTTGTGGATGGGACTACACTGAACATGGCTCGATGGATTTTCGTGAATTTGAGGAACCAGGTGCAGCAAGAACATCGTCCTGCTGCTGTAAGATACCCAAGGTCTTGAGCCTCATCTTCAAACATGTCTGTGGTGAGCACCTGTACAACTCTCAACCCATGTTAACTACTATTGCATTCCCTGTTATTGGGAATAGAGTCTTTTACACTCCAGTACTCAACAATGAGCCTCCTTTATCCACTCCAATGAGGAGGCTACTTGGTTTGGTGGAAGGACCCTTTACTCAGAGGGTGGATCCAATAGCTGCTCCCAAAGGAAAATCTAAATCCAGGCCCAAATTGGTGAAAAGGGGCCTGCAATGAAGTGAAGGTGAGCCTGTCCGCAAGAAGGCTAGAACAGCTAAGTCTATCCCATCAGCCTCAGTGGCTGAGGGGGAGCAAACTACTCATCCTGGTTCATCCATTGAACCTAAAGCCTTTGTGGCTGGTGCCTCTATGGCACCTGAGACCATGGAACAGGCTGACCTTTTTGTTCCTGACCCATCTCACCACCAGTCCAAACATAAATCCCTGCCACTCAATCACCCTCCATGTCCCAATACTCAAGGCAAAAATCACTAGCCAAGAAGAAACCAACTTCCCAAACTAGCCCATCTGACCCCTCCCAACAGGAGTCAGTTGAAAAAGAAGCAACCCATGCTGCTTCTCCTATTTTGGGAGAAAGTTCAGTACATTTGGAGCAGGCTTCACTCCATCCAGAGTCCACCCTGAGTCAGCCTAGGCCCTCTAGTTCCTCCCAATAGGAACCAGTTGTACAAAAGGAGGCTACCACAACCACTATCCCAGCCTCTCAACAGGCTGAGGATATTGAAAGATAGGAGTCCACTCCACTCCACACTGAGTCCACACAGTCACCCCCTCATACTTCTCATGCATTATCTGAGTCAGCACGAGGTGTCCAAGCTGCTGGAATAGACCATCCAGCAGATCCGCCTCAAACTTCTGCTCCTAGTGATGCAGCTGTTCCACACCCAACAGCTGTTGAAGGACCATCAACCCAAGCTGATGAACCTGAAGGAATACACCATCCCTATGGTGAGGCTACTCCCCAAGTGCACATTCCATCATCAGGTTTTACCACTGATGATGTTGAAATGCACATCCCTTATCCCCATGAAGAGGTGCCTAAAAACCAAGGTACTACTGAGGAAACAACGCCAGGTCTTGATTAAGATGCTACAATACAAGCAGCATCTGAAAGGCCACCAACTCCTACCACTTCACCTCAGGATGCAGCTATAGCCACTGCTGAAGGTCCCTTTGACACTTCCAAGCTGGGCCTTTTAACTTATGCCCAGGCTATGGAACTCCTATCCAAATTCTCCCTTCCTTCACCTACTGATCCACATACTCCTCAATCCTCACCATCACCATCCCATTCTTCACCATCCATCCAATCCAAACAATCAACCCACACACCTCCTTCCCCCAAAGATCTACCTTTGAAGGATCAACTATCTTTGCTGACCAACAAAGTTGGTTCTTTGGAAACCTCTATGACATCCCTACCTTCTATCATATCAGACTCTGTGTCTTCTCAGCTTCAGGGGTTCCTTGATTCGTTCAGGACTTCTTTCCCAACCTTTGCTCCCCAAGCTGATCATTCCTCTCAACTGCTTGCACTCACTGGACGGCTGCAAAAACTATCCTCCACCCTCTCATCAATTCTTTCTACCCAACAGGACTCTGTATCCTTACTGCCAGCTGATTCCCAACAACTGTCAGCTCTCCTTGACACTTACTCAAACACTCTCCCTTCCACTTTGGCCAGCTTGAATACCTTAGTAGTCTCTCTGTCCAATTTTGTGTCATCAAACTTTGATGATATGCAAGATTCTCTTGAACTGGATCTTGCACAGCTTCAAAGCTTGGTGCTCACAGCTGATGACACGGAAGCTATTGCTCTGCTATCAACCCTTGCCACCTCTCACACTACCTCTCTTCAAACCTGTGTTGCCCAACTTACAGAGGTTAAGGATAACTTGGCTTTCTTAGTGCATAGCCTTGTTGGTTCCAAGCCTGCTGCCAAAACTGCTGTTACTCAGCCTGTTGGATGCGTTCCATTTGGCAGACATGTTGTTAAAGGCTCTGTGCCATCTCCTTCAAAGGGGGAGAAGATCTCTGCCTTGAAGACCAAGTCAAAGGGGGACTAATCTTCATCTCCCTCTAAGGAGAAATCAGCTTCAACAGGGCAAGCCGCAGGTCTTCCCCAAACAGGTCCGGTTGCAGGTGTCTCCAAAATTACTGAAACTGCTCAGCCTACTCAGGCTGGATCTCCAAGTCCTGCACCATCTAAGGGGGAGGAATCCATTCCTCGGGACAGGCCAAGCAGAAGGAGACATCTGATCTTGGAACAAACTGAAGAAGAGGAGGAAGAGGAAACTGAAGCTGTCATAGCGACAACAGCTAAAGGGAAGAGAAAAGCCTCAGTAGACACTGACTATCTCAAGGATGCTCAACTCAAATTCGATAAGTCTCAAGCCAAAGACATGGGCCTTCCTCTGAAGACTTACTATCAATTTAAAGAAGAGCAGCTTGAGATCCTGGAAAGACAAAAGATAGAAAAAGCCTCTGCCAAAGCTACAAAGGCCTTTGCATACAAGGAGGCAAGAAAAGCTAAAATGCCCTCCTTGGATGTTCAAAGGAAACTGCTAGAGGCTGCAAAAGAGTCAGTCACTGAGAAAGAGGGAGAGAAAGAAATGGGTGCACAGGTCTGATCAAGTGAAAACCTGCATCCTCCTCAGCAAGAGCCCAAATACACTTCGACAACCTGGCAAGGAAGAAATTCTTTGATGTGGCCAACAGAAGCCTTGCCAAGGAAACTATTGTCAAAGCTGTCCCCATCTCTAAGAAAGGCAAGCAGGGGAAGATTCAGATAACCAGGTTGGGTGCTAAAGGTCCAGAATTGGAAGCATATGAATACACTGACGTTGCTTGCATGGGGTACAGAGAGTGGGTTGAATTGACAGTTACCCTGAGTAGGTCAAAGTCTGAAACTGCTAAGACTATCAGGGCATATGTCAAAACGCTGATGAAGAGAGTTAAAAACCCGGGCCTTATCTCTGAAGAACAGACTAAGGGTACCTCAGTGGTTGAACCCAAGATTAAGGCCAGGAGAAAGAGGAAGGACACTGAGCTAGAAGAACTCCTGATTATGCTTGATCAAGGCATCCAAGCTGTTGAGATCAAAGGAGTAAATCACAGCCTGCCCAGAGGAGTGGAACCTGAGGAAGATAAACTTTTAGAAGAGCCTGAGTTTGGGGTATTTTTTGTAGATCCCTTAACAAAGAAAATGTGTTTCCAGACAGCATCTGATCTGCACAAGGTTGGTCTTAAGCAGCTCATAGCTTTTAGACTTGCCAACTCCTTCAAACAATCTTCAAGATGGAGAGCAGCTATCTGGAAACAGCTAAAAGGCTTCTATGAGAGAGGAGAGCTTCAACACCCTGATTTCATATTTCTTAGACATGAAATAGAAGAGATTGATAAAACCATGGAGCATTTCGAACAGTTGTTTGAAGAAAGACTACAGCAGCTTGAAGGTCCATCTACTGCTGAGTAGATGAAGAATGGAAGATGTCCATAAGTTGGACAGGCTTGCAATTATTTGCTCCCACTATCAACAGTCTATAATTGTTGAAACTTATCCTTGTACATATGTTGTACTTCATTACATTAGTTGTAATTTTCTTTATTACATTAGTTGTAATCTATTTTAGTACATCAATTGTACTTTTGTAAGAACATGTGTTGTTTGTAATCAATATCAGTGTATATATAAACTGATCTTTTACTTTACTTCAATGTTGCAATTTTATTCCAGCAAATGTAATGTACAGGTATATAGTGATCATTGATAAAATCAGCTTAGACTGATTATTGCAAATAGGGAGGGATTGTTAGCCACAAAAAGGCCTCAGTCAAACTTGTTATACATCTTAGGGGGAGATTATTAATCAAACCTGTTTGATGCACTTTAATGTATAATTTAAGGCCTGTTAATGCCTTATTGAAACCTGGTAAGTGATTTATGATATTAGTCAAAGTTGTTTACCCTATTGCATTTGCAGCAACTAAGGCAGATTGTATAAGTTGTTCTACTCTGTTGAACAGGCTGGACATAAACTGTCTACGCTGCTATAATCTGTTGAGCAGTTTGGACAAATTCTAAGTGTATAGTTTTTTGTGAACAGCACCTGTTCTTTGTGAACAGGCTAAACACTTTATGGTATATGTTTCCATGTCCTCATGTATTGTCTTGGACCAAGAGATCAGCTTACATAGTCAAAGACAAAGTGGAAAAATAGAAGTTGCTAAGACTGCCTACTCTGTTCTGTTACATGAAGACAAAATGGATATTTGAAATGGGTGACAGACCATTTCTTATATCAAAATGGCCATAACAAAAGTTGAAAGGTTTAAAGTTGACATTCCTCTTCAGGTTAAAGCCTTTTGCAACAGAGACAAAAAGGAAAAGACAAATATTCTGCAATGTAAAGACAAACTGCTTTGTCAGAACGTGCAGAAAAGTATTCTTGTCTTTTTGGAAAGACACTCCACTATCTCTATGTCCAATGAGGAAGCTTCACTGGGATTCCAAGTGAGAGTGTAAACGGAAGCTTTTAAGGAATGTGAGAACTAAGAGTGTGATATTCAGAACGTGCAAAGAAGTGTGTTTTCATGTATTCAAAGTCTGCTTGAATAAAACAGTAAAGTGTGTCCAAGCTGTTATTATTCAAGCTGCTCGTCTGTCTATCTTGTAAACAGTGAGTTCATCTTTGTGAGTGTATTCATTGTATCTAGTCTGAGTGAGTCTTAGATTAGTAGTCACTGTTGTTTCTGTCATCTCAGCTTGAACCACTATGCAGTTCAGGCTTGTTTGTAATTAACACTTGTTGATAATACATACAAACATTGAGAAAGTGTGTTGAATTTTTAAATAGTTGTATTCACCCCCCCCCCCCCCCCCCGCTCTACAGCTTAGAGCAACACACTAGGGAAACCTTTTGGGACCCACAAATCGACTGGACCATCATCCTGTGCTGCTCTTCCCAATTGAAGAATTTCCCTCAGATTATCAGTTGAGAATGCAATAACTTGTCCATTTACCGTACCCTGAGAACTGAGGGCCCTACGGAACTATCCACATGCAATGTATTCCAAAAATGACGGCTGTAATGAATAATCAGCGTTTGATTGTGGGTCAACGCATAACATATCTTGATGTTGTCAAAAATTCCAGAATCTCTCTATACTGCCCTACCTCAGGAGCTTGGAGGTCTATGCTGACCACCATATTGTGCTGATTAAAAAATGCATGATCTGCCATTCCTGCACACACAATAAATAGTTAAATTCTGAAAAGTTAAATTTTTGGAAAACATTTAAATTCATACAAACTTGATTAAGTTCATTCGAACTTGATGTCCTTCGAACTTATCTCTAAGTTCGTGGGATTCAGAATCCCTACGAACTTGTTTGTAAGTTCGATAGAGGCCTTCGAACTTATAGATATTTTTTATCTAAGTTCGTAGGTTCCTCAAGTTCGTGGAGAACTGTTCCTGATAAACAAGTTCGAAGTCGATCCTCTGAACATCAAAACTTCCGATTTAATCCTTTTTAGACTTAACATTTAAATTCATACAAACTTGATTAAGTTCGTTCGAACTTGATGTCCTTCGAACTTATGGGTAAGTTCGTGGGATTCAGAAGCCCTACGAACTTGTGAGTAAGTTCGAAAGAGGCCTTCGAACATGTAGATATTTTTTATCTAAGTCCGTAGGTTCCTCAAGTTCGTGAGAACTGTTCCTGATGAACAAGTTCGAAGTCGATCCTTTGAACATCAAAACTTCCGATTTAATCCTTTTTAGACTTAAATGGCCAATGAATCTAATCCTAAAAGGTTCTAATCGAGTTTATTGATGTTTTATTTCAAGTTTTATAACCCTAGACTTTGTATTTTGAAACACCTAGCCTTTGGTTATTTCAAGGGATAAATGCGTAAAAAAAACCCCAAATTTGTCGGGTTTTTGTGATTAAAACCCCAAACTATTTTCCGTTGCATAGAATACTCCGAACTAACTAAAAATTCGTAAATTAAGGTTTTATTAATGGGTAACCTGTTGAAACCGGCTATTAATCCTACGTGGACCGGTAAATAACCTACGTGGAATAAATTTTAATTGTTGAAATCGGTTGCCAAGTATTGCACATCATTTAAACCCAGTTGATAAGTTTTAATTGTACTTTTTAAATGGGAATACATCATCAATGGGGGTTTAAATGATGTGTAATACTTGGCAACCTGTTTCAACAATTAAAATTTATGTCACGTAAGTTACTTACCGGTCCACATATAGGATTTAAAAACCGGTTTCAACCGGTTACCCATTGATAAAACCTTGATTTACTAACGGAAAATGGTTTGGGGTTTTAATCACAAAAAACTGACAAGTTGGTGGTTTTTTGCGCAATTGTCCCTTATTTCAAACCCAAAATACACAATTTTAAACCATTAAAAATCCTAAATAATACATACTTAGTTCCTTGTGATATAAATTGACAAAAACTAAGTTCAAGTTCGAGGTGGAACAGGAATCAATGTCGTGAAAATATGACAAGTTCGTGATCGCAGGAACAAGTTCGTAATCGCCTGGTTTAAGTTCGTGAGGAGGTAAATTCGAGATTAGGTGTACGAATTTAATGTCGTTGCACTCATTTATACCCCCAACTATGTCTCGAACTTAGCTCACTTAAGCGTTCGAACTTAGAGGTCCACGAACTTAAGTCCAAATCTTGAAAAACCATGAAAAATTTTCAACCTTTTCAACTTTTCCAACATTCTCAACTTTTTGAAACACTTCACACTAAGCAAACCAATTATCATGCAATTTTTGTTTTTCCAACTAAAATGCCTCCTAATAACTGACCTCGATCCTATTTGTTTAAATTAAAATAAAATAAAGTAAAATAAGTACATAAACGAAATGTTTTTGCGTGTCAAAGAAGGTTTAATCAGATAGCTTAATCAACGCACTTTCGGTGTTGCACTTTCACACTTTGGAATTTTTGATTCCTTTTATTGTTTGTCGTAACATACACACCAAATCAATTGTCAGTGGTTTGTCCACTTAAACACTCAACACTTAGATTTTTCTTTGGCCTTTTTATTTATCAAGAAATTAGCTTACGTGTCCCACACTTAGACATACTTTTATGATCAAGACAGATATACAATGATTATGACTTTTTGGTATATACAAATCATCTTTAAAAGGCAAACTTCGAACACAGTTCTGTATTTACATACAACAGAGAGTCTTAGTTTGTCTTAGGGTAGAGCATACTTCTTTTATTTTAGCAAGACAGCGGTGACAAGTCTGTACTTACGTACAACAAAGCGACATATCTTGCTATATTGAGTCAAAACAGTGGTGACAGGTCTGTACTTACGTACAACAAAGCGACATGTCTTGACTCTCTTTACTTTTCATACTTGCTCTCTTTTAATATGTATATTGATGACGAAATACATCCCCCAGATTGATTTACATATCTCATTCATAATTATTGTATGTGAGCCTCTAACCCAGAACTTAAGACCTTTTGGTCATACATCTAAATTAGTTACACATATGACATTTTCTTGATTGTTTTATTAGCTTTCAGGAAAACCCTTCATGTTTTATGCCTACCAACATATCAGACTATGATCATGTATATCACTTTGATTTATAGTGCATTATGTGTGAAAATTTAACTTAGAGTTTGTTAGACTGTGCTAATTTTCATCACGTTGAACCTTGGACTCTAAGACATCTCTCTTTATTTTCATTTTTCTCTTTTCTTGAATTTTTTATGGTTTTCTCTCTTTTTTTCTTTTCTTTTTCTCTTTTTGTTTTACGTAAAGTAACTAATCAGACAATCTAATAATTTAAAAATATCTAAAAGAATAAATCTATTGAGGTCAGGTTACTCTGGATTACGTATTCCATTTAGTTGGACTAACAACTCAAAGTGACATCTATCAAATGCTTTTGTGAACAGATCCGCATTGTTGTCTTCTGTTGGAACTTTTACCAATTTTATCAGGTTTTTCTCGGCATAGTCACGAATAAAGTGATGTATATCTATGTGTTTAGTCTTACTGTGCATTACTGGATAATTGGTTATAGCAATTGTGGATTGATTGTCTATCCTAATGGGAGCATGAGTATAAGTCAAACCGTAATCCCGCAATTGTTGTTGAATCCATAGAACCTGTGAACAACAACTACCAGCAGCTACATATTCGGCCTCGCACGTTGATACGGCTACCGAAGTCTGTTTCTTGCATTGCCAGGACATCAGTCTCCCTCCAAGGAACTGATAACCACCCATTGTTGATTTTCAGTTCTAGCTACACCCTCCATAGTCTGAGTCTGTGTAAGCTTCCAGTTCCAGATCTCCATCAGCATGATACCAAAGTCCCAGCTTTGGTTTCGACTTCAGGTATCGTAGAATCTGCTTCACAGCTTTCATGTGCATCTCCTTGGGGTTAGCTTGAAACATGGCACCAATACAAACAACAGACATTATGTCAGGTCGATAAGCAGTTAAATACATGAGTGACCCGATCATGGCCCGATGAAAAGTCGGATCCACATCAGTATCACTATCGGTACCCGGTCCGAGATTGTGATTGACTTGTACAGGATTACTGAAATATGCAGTTCGCTTTGTTCCTTCCATCCCGAAGCGCTCTAATATTTCATATACATACTTCGTCTGATGAATGAACATACTTTCCTTTCGTTGTTCAACTTGTAAACCCAGAAAGAAGTTCAGCTCTCTCATTGCACTCATCTCAAACTTGGACTTTATAACCTTCTCGAAATCTTTGCACATTTTTTCATTTGACGACCCAAAGATGATGTCGTCCACATAAACTTGTACCAGTAAGAAATCATCGCCTTTCTTCTTAATGAACAGTGTACTATCTATTCTCCCTCTCGAACCCATTATCCAAGAGGTGAGTAGACAGTGTCTCGTACCATGTCCTAGGTGCCTGATGTAATACATACAGAGCCTTATCCAATTTATATACTCTGTCTGGATACTTGGCATCAGTAAACCCTGGTGGTTGCTCGACATACACCAATTCCTTCACTTTTCCATACAAGAAGGCACTCTTGACGTCAAGCTGATATACTTTGAAAACTTTGATGGATGCAAACGCGAGAAACAATCTGATAGCTTCAAGCCTTGCGACTGGTGCAAACACCTCATTATAATCAATCCCTTCTTCTTGGTTGAATCCTTTTACCACGAGTCTTGCCTTGTTACGAGTAACTATGCCCCGATCATCCGTTTTGCACTTAAAGACCCATTTGGTCCCTATTGCAACTTCTCCACGAGGAAAAGACACTAACTCCCAGACTTCTAGCTTTTTGAACTGTGAAAGTTCCTCTTGCATAGCTTCAACCCAAGAATTATCCTTCAGAGCCATTTGTACATTCTTCGGCTCGACTTGTGAAATGAAACACAAGTACAGACAGGTGTGAAATGTCTCAGAGTCATTGATCATTGATAACAACACTGTGTTACTATTCACACTACTCCTAATTCTCACACCAGAATTCGGATTCCCAATGATGTCTTTAATCGAATGATCCTTATTTACCCTCGATGTTTCAATTGCATCGACCTGAAGATTGTCTCCCAGATTCGATCTTATTTTGCCTAATGGGGGTGTGACTTCAGACGAAACAACATCCTCCTCGTGATCACTGTCTTCTGAGGCTGAATTGTTTATCTCATTCTCATCCGTAGACAACAAAGGTTCTTCATTTGTTGGGGACCCGCCTTCTGTGGATACATTTTCAGATGTTGTGGGAATGCTTGAATTTGGATTGACCCTACCCTCGTCATTAAGATTTAGGGATGAAAAGTCATTTTCTACAGTTCCTGCATCACCACTAAAAGGAATGTTAAATGATTCAAACACTGAGTCATAATCAAATAACCATTCTGGACCAATTTTCGTTTCATGTGAATAATTCGTTACATCAATGTTAAACACAATTTCTAGTGTACCAGTAGTTTTATTAAAACCCCTCTTGTTTGGTGAATTTGGGACATAACCTAGGAAGTATCCTTCGTCGGTCTTTTCACCAAACTTAGGTTGATGTTTCATTTTTAACAAGGTACATGGCACCCCAAATGGTTCAAAGCCAGTTAAATTTGATAGTCTTTTATTCAGAATTTCATAACAGGTTTCGTTCAAAGATTTAACGGTAAGGACTCTGTTTAACACATGACAAGCGGTATTCACTGCCTCCACCCAAAACATAGTGGGAAGCTTTGAATCCGAAAGCATAGTCCTTGTTGCTTCAATCAATGTCCTGTTTTTACGTTCTGCCACCCCATTTTGTTGTCGCTTATAAGGTGCACTAAATTGATGCACTATGCCTTTGGTTAGACAATATACACCAATTACTGCATTTTTAAATTCTGTTCCATTATCACTTCTAATACGTTTTACCCTTGTCCCGTATGAGTTCTCAACTTGGTCTAAGAACCCAATCAGCATGACTGTTGTCTCGTCCTTTGTACCTAAAAAGAAAACCCAAGAGAAACGTGAGTAATCATCAGTAATAACTAAACAGTACCAACTCCCACCTATACTCCTTTTGTTGATTGGACCGAAGAGATCCTTATGCAACACGTCAAAGGTGGAAGCAATTGAGTTCTCAGTCTTTGATTTGTCTGGCTTCTTATGTTGCTTCCCTTTCCTGCACGGCACACACTTATCTTCAAACTGAAAACTCTTCAATGCAACACCTTGCACTAGGCCATTTTTAGTGATGAAATTCATCTTTCTTAAGTGCAAATGTGTCATACGTCTGTGTCACAGCAAAGATTCGGACTCTGAAGCTTTTGATAGTAGACAAATAGATACCATCGATGAATCTGCTAATGATATGTCCATCATGTACAAATCATTCACCCTTGGGGCTTTCATCATAATCCACTCTTCACGTATCTTGAATCCCGGCTTTAGCACTAACGCTTCCTTTTCAGTAAAGAGGACTGAATTTTGTTTATCACAGATCTCAGAGACACTAATGAGATTGTGACCAAGCTTATCTACATAGTAGACTTGATCAATAGTGATCGTCCCATTAGTGACTACTCCTGTTCCAGTGATATTGCCTCCTTTATTCCCAGCAAATGATACAAAACCCTTATTCCCACTTTTAAAGTCCGTCAGTAGACTTCTTTCCCTAGTCATGTGACGAGAGCAACCACTATCTACGAACCATTTGTTGTTAAGACTTGTAGTTAACTCCTGCACATGAAATAAAAACACATTAGTTATCACGGGGAACCCAAGCCATGACTGACTTGGTAATACCATTCTCGTCCACATACTTGAACTCTTTCAAATACCCATCTCTCCTTTCTGGTGACTTGGGTTTTTGAGCAAGAACCTGTTGTGGAGCTGATTGATTAATGTCCACTCTTGGCCTTTGGGTTGTCTTTTGCTGTGGAGCCCTAGAGTAATTTCGGTTATAATGCATTTCATTGTTATAACTCTGGACTCTACCTGGTGTCTGATGTCTGTTAGGAGTATGAGACCTAACTGGAGTATAACTCCTCTTAGGTGTATTATTCCTAATGACATGTTGTGGTCTAGACCTTGATTGACTAGGGACTCTATTCGGTGAATTAGTCCTAAGCCCTTCATTTTGTCTGATTGACACCGGTGTTTGTTTAGTACCTACTCGTGAGGCTGCATTCGAGTTCTTCTCAGAGTTTTGAGAACTACTCGAGCTTGCAATACTAGGCACTGATTTTAAGGCTTGTTGTTCTTGCTTCCCTACATCTAAAGCAAGACATTTTGTCAATAGACTTCTTATAAGCACTCTTTGACTTAGGGGTCTCGCTAATGTTCTGTTCTTTTGTTTCAACAACTGTGTTCAACACCTCTTAGTTATTATCACTTACAGTTTTTGCCTCTTCTAGTTTTGACCCACTATTAGACTGCACAAACTTAACTGTTTTCTTAATCTTCGAGGCTGTTGTTGACACCTTTGTTGTTGATACCTTATCAGTCTCAGTTACTTTTACTTCCTCTGATTCAACCGTTTCTGTGGTCTTATCATGAGGGATAGGCACATAGTTACTATTGAAAGGTGGAGGCACATCCTGATATCCTAGGCCCATTGATTTCTTAGACTGTCTCTACGAATCTAAGATTTTGCCTAAGTTCAAGGATGAGTTCCTAAACTTCTCAATTTTGCTATTAGCCTCAGCAACTTTAACCCTAGCCTCAGCTAATTCTTTATCTTTCAGGGAGATCTCTTTGGTCAATGACTCTATATGCTCATAAATTAGCTCGTTCCTGACATATTCTTCGCTCAACTTGTCTTTCAGAGCTACTACATCTTGAGCATCAGCTTTCATTCTAGCCCTAAGTTCTTCCTTAATGTCTAGCAGACTAGCATTATCAGATTTTAAAGACTGGATTTGAGCTGTCATCGATGAATGTGATTCTAGCACTAAGTTCAATTTATCATTTAAAGTAGTGCATAAAACGCATAAATCATGAAAACTAGAAAAGTTGAGAGATACCTTTTTTTCCGATCAGATTCCACGTTGGCCATCTGAGCTGCAAACTCCAGAGTTGTCTGCTCCTTAGATTTTCTAGTACCAAAGGATTTGTATCAGACTGCTGGGTGTCCTCCTTCTTTTCCTCTTCAGCTCTGTTATCAGTCTCGGTCACCTCAGCCATAAAAGCTCTGGCATTTGACTCCGGATGCGAATTCCAACCATAAGTACCATCTAACTGCCTGTTAGACGATACATTTGTTAACAATCCGGCTATTGAAGCTTGATTCCTTGAATTGCTTGAATTCTGTCATCCCGGATTCTGATAGTTTTCAACCTTCGGCCTCTGACATTGTCTCGCAAAATGTCCCAACCCCTGACAGTTGTAACACTTCACCTTAGACTTATCAAACCCAACATTATTGCTCACACTGAGATTTCTTCTTGTTCTCTTCATAAACCTCTTAACCCTCTGTGTGACCATGGCCAGTTGCCATTGCAGGTCCATCTGCTCTAAATCGTCAGGATCTACCTGATCATAATCCTCCTCCCATAGAGCTGGATCGTTGATTTTTTCTTGAATGCAGTTGCCATATGCTGCTACAACCGAAGCTATAAGCTTTAGTTGCTCCTCAGCTGACTTAGCACTCATAGGCATTTTGGTATATCACTGAGAAGTTGATCCTGAGTTTGTGGTTGATCTTCTGGTTTAGAAAACCCTAAAAATGTCACTCACTTCTTCAGCTTTTGCAGGTATGCATTCCTCTTCTCCAGAAAAGAACGTTGTAGCCCCCCACTTTGGTACACTAGAAGTTGATGGCCTAGATTTTCCGAAGTACATTTCAGGATCCTGTACTTGATCGTATTCCATCTCCTTCTTTTGTATTTTAGAGTTGTAAGCCCTCAATGTTCCTATGACTTCTTCAATAGTGAGAGTTGCCAGTTTTTCTTCATCATGCTTTATCAACGTAGTGTACATCTCCCACTTTGATGGTAACGCATCTTGAAGTTTCTCAATTTTTTCTGACTCTTGATACTCAACCCTGTGGTTATCAAGCTTTGTCAGAAGGTGATAGATACTTGTGATTATCTAATCCAAGGTTTCATTCTTCAGCCCCTTGAAGATAGCGAACTGATGCTTCAATAATTATGCTCTCCCCTTCCTAACCCTAGGATTTCCCTCATACCTCTTCTCCAATGCCACCCATAGTTCTTTAGAGGTTCGGTGATGTTAAAAGGTGTGCAGAATATCCTAAGGTAATGTCATTCTAATCGATGATAAGGCCCGATTCTCAGCTTCAAAAATCTTATTGTCCTCATCTTTCATATGTTGATTAGACAGAACTTTCAATCTATCCTTGAGCTCTTGTGTTGGGGGAACATAACTTTCATCTATGCATATCCACATACGCATATCATTGAATCTAGCGAACTCCGCAAACCTATCTTTCCACCAGTATTAGTCCTCAATCTTCATCAGCTTGGGTGGTGATTTTGATATGCCCACTTCGTGATCCATTTCTAAGAACTTGTGAAGACTTGACATTCTTGAAAACTTTTAGTTCACGAATTTAAATTATTTAATTTTTAAAATAAATTTGAAATCAAGTTTGTACGGGCTTAATAAAATTCGTTATACCAAATTAAATTTGTTTAAAGTTAAGTTCGTGATCACTAAGTTCGAAAGAGCCAAGTTCATGTAACCCTGGTTCGTTCCTGACAAGTTCGAGTCCGCCAAGTTCGAGTCCGACAAGTTCGTAGGAAATCAAGTTCGAGACTGTCAAGTTCGAGAAACCCTAATTTGACAAGTTTGAAACTTTTGACAACTTCAAGTGCCGCAAGTTCGTAGAGGAGCGTCTGACAAGTTCGTGGGAACACTAAAACACCCTCCTAAGTTCGAGGGCCGCAAGTTCGTGAAACGTCCAAAATTTAACTTTTTTCAAAAAATCAGACTAAATAAATGTTTTTAATGCCAAAAACAATGAAATCCACTGAAAAGATGAACTAAGAAGATTGTAGGCTTGACTCACTGCTCAAAACACCGTAAAATCCTCGAGAAATTGTGATTTAACCGTTAAAACGCCAAGAAACCTATGAATGTTCAACAAATCGTGAAGAACACGAAGAACATTCAATTGTAGGCTCTGATACCACTTGTAAGGTCCACACACCACGGATCTAATCAAGGCGTGAACTAAGTCAAACGGGTGGGGAATCCCCGTTTAACGGATACGGATCGATCACACGAGAACACGGAGCCGAACAAAATGTTGGACGATAGAATACCGACCCTACACGCTGTATTGCTCCTAAAACACTCTGAAATGCTTTCTAGTTCGTCTGTGCGCACTCACGAAGCTCTAAAAGTCTCAATCTTGAAGTATTTTTAAATAACACAAATAAGTTCATGTTATAACCTGTAAGTTCGTGCATGACCCAAGCCCACAAACTTACAAGTTCAAGCACATGCAGGTACGAACTTAGCATGGCTAAGTTCGTACGAACTTAGATGCCTTATGAACTTATTCTCATAAGTTCATAGTCTCATGAACTTATCTAACAATCATGAACTTAACATGCAAGCGTAAACAATATACACAATCATGAACTTAATCCATAAATATGAACAAACAAACATGACTTGTATTAATAAAGGTCTATCAATTACATATGATTATCAATTACAGAAACTAGACTGATGTCATCACACAGGGTGTACCAACATCGTCTCCGAGCCAACTCGACTGCTCTGGCGTAAGTCGGTATATACCCCGTACCAATGAACTCTTGGATCACCTTGCGCAAACTCATCATGAACCTGTTAATCTTCCGCGACTCTGTACTAATCTGTAGCGGTGCGAACAAACTCTGGTCAATGAAAATCTTCTCATACTCGTCAACTGATCGTTGTCCCTGGAATAAAGTCAGGAAATCAATCTCTAGCTGAGCTCGGTGGTCCTCGGGACAGTACTGCTCCTTAAAACAGGCCCTAAACTAGTCCCATGTCATCACATATGCCGGCCCATCTCCCATCATGTCCCGGATAGTCCTCCATCACTGTTGTGCGCTACTCCAAAGCTGCGCACTAGCGAACGTAGTCATCTGATCCGGGTGATAGCCTGTGATACGGAACGCCATCTCCATATCCTATAGCCAATACATGGCCTTAACGGCCCCAGGCTCTCCGTGATACTCTGATGGATGTGCGTTGCATCACCTGCCGGCCTCTCGCGATGGTCCGGCTCCTGGACTCTGACCCTAGCTGGTACTCGGGGTCAAGGACTGCAGCGCCTCGGTATGGCCCTTCTCATAGGCCTCCTGTAACCACCTGGCGAACGCCTCGTCTGATACTCGTCCCCTGGTGGGACCTTCGGGTCTCTGCTCGTTTGTCATAAGGTCTCTGCACAATGTATTGCTGAGACCTGCTCTACCACACTGCCCTCCACATTGGCATCTCTAGATACCTTAGTGGTATCCTTGTCAAACTCTATGGCAGCAGGCTTTGATGATATGCATGAGTCTCTTGAATTAACTCTTGCACAGCTTCAAAGTCTGGTGTTTACTAACACTGACAGGGCTGCTATCTCCCAGCTTTCCACCTTAACCAATTCCCATTCTTCTTCCCTTGAAACTTGTGTTACCCAGTTAGCAGAGGTCAAGGACAACTTGGCTTTCTTAGTGCATAGCCTGGTTGGTTCAAGACCTGTTACCAAACCTGCTGCCGCCAGGCTTGTTGGATCTGTTCCTTCAGGCAGAACTGATGTTGAAGGCTCTGTGCCATCTCCTTCAAAGGGGGAGAAATCTGTCTCGAAGACAAAGTCTAAGGGGGAGAAATCTTCATGTCCCTCTAAGGAGAAATCAGCTTTAGTTGGTCAAGCAGCATGCCTCTTACAAACTAGTGATGCTACAGGTACTTCCACAGTCTCTGAAACTGCTGCTCAGCCTACTCAGGCGAGATGTCCAAGCCCTGCACCATCAAAGGGGGAGGAATCTATTCCTGGGGACAGGCCAAGTAGAAGAAGACACTTAATCTTGGAAGAAACTGAAGAAGAAGAATAAGAGAAAAATGAAACACTTCTGATCACGGCAGCAAAAGGCAAAGGGAAGGCTACTGTGGACACTGACACTTAAAAGGCCCTTCAACTGAAATATGAAAAATCTCAGGCCAAAGAACTGGGTCTTCCACTGGAGACTTATTATCAGTGGAAACAAGAGCAGGCTGAGATATTTGAAAGAAAGAAGAAGGAGGCAACCTCTATCAAAGCTGCAAAAGCCTTTGCAGCCGGCAATAAAAATCAAAATGCCTTCCTTGGATGTTCAAAGGAAGTTGATGGAAGCTGCCAATGAGTCAATCAGTGGTAAAGAAGTGGAAAAAGAGCAAGGTTCACAGGTCTTGGTGACCAAGACAAAGCCTGTATCCTCATCAGCAAATGCCCAATTCTACTTTGACAATATGGCAAGAAAGAAGTTCTTTGATGTAGCAGACAGAAGACTTGCCAAAGAAACAATTGTTAAAGTTGTTCCCATCTCAAGAAAAGGTAAACAATGGAGGCTTCAAATCACACGGTGTTGGTACATCCCGTGTGACGATAGCAGTCTAAGTTGTCTTACATTGTGATTTAGCATATGTTGGGTATATATATATATTATGTATGATTGATGTTTATCAGTGTTTGTATGTTTGAACTTGATGTAACGTATTACAAGAAGTTCAAACATAAAGCTCAAAGATAAAATCAGTCATAAGGTAATATCATAAGTTTCAAACACTTAGTTGTTTATGTAAAAGGCTAGATTTGAATTATATATGGGTTGACATTCGAATCTGTGATAGATTCGAATGTAACCATAGATTCGAAAATAGGCTAGATTCGAGACTGTCAGATGGACAGATTCGAATGGGCCTTGGGCCAGATTCGAGGTTGGCCCACAACAGACTCGAATCAGGGTCTATAATTAGGGATAGACTCGAATGATTAGAGGACTTTTTGCAGAATTCGTGAGGGATTAAGCAAAGGGCGATCTCGAGTTTATCAGCTAGGTGAGTGCCGTTTCGGAGAGAATTAGTACGTAGGATCGTTCGTGTGTCGTTCGTTCAGCGTCTAATAGTCTCCGTGTTTCCGTTGGTTGAGAGTTGTCCGTCTAACCGTCAACGAGGATTCCGCACTCGTTCACGGATCCGCGTCTAGATAGATCTTGCAGTCGTAGACCTTACAAGTGGTATCAGAGCCTACGGAGTGTTCTTGGTGTTCTTCGTGTTCATCAGATACATTCTAGGTTTCTTGACGCTAGTTGGACGGTTTTGCTCTCAAAAACGTGTTTTTGAGCTTAGCAAATTCATATTCGGGAAACACTTTGTTGTTTTTCACGTTTTTGATCGAAATCATTATTTTTCGTTTGAAAAATAGTGGTTTAATCTGTAAAACGTCAAAAAATCAACGTGTTAGCCGTTTTTCGAGTTTGCGGCGCTCGAATCTATAGGGGTAATTAGGGTTTTACTTTATTTTCGAGTCTAACCTAAATACGCTCCTTTCGAGTCAATTTCAGAGAGTTTCGAGTCTACCTTGTTTCGAATCTGTTACTTCATTCGAATTGGATCTCGAGTCTATATTGTTTCGAGTTTGTTTCGAGTTTGTTACTGTTTCGATTCTGTGCTTCGAATCTGCTGACATTCGACTCTGCTGTGCCTTCGATTCTAAGGATCTTCGAATCTGAGGAGTTCTTCGAATCTGACATAACTTCGAATCTAAGGAGTTGTTCGAATCTGACATTATTTCGAATCTAATTGACTTTTAAGACTTAATCGAATTTAATTTCAAAAGATTTAATATTAATTAGTTTCGAATCCATCTAGATTCGAATAAGTTAGTCTAAATCAGTTTCAAATTAAATTAATTAAGTTCAAATTCAATTTCTTTCAGAAAAGATGTCAAATCTTCAAAAATTCCTTGAGATGGATCACGAAGTTGGGAAGGCTAATGCACCGCCAAAGCTGATGAAAGTTGAGGATTATTACTGGTTGAAGGACAGATTTACGGATTTTGTACGATTCAACGATATGCGCATGTGGGTGTGCATAGATGAAGGGTACATTCCGCCAGTATCTGAAGTTGAAGGCCGTCAAAAGGTCTTGTCATATCAGATGATGAAAGAAGATGACAAGAAACTATTTGAAGCTGAAAACAAAGCTTTCTCTATTATCCGTATGGCTTTACCTCAAGATATCTTAAACGCATTTCGGACTCAAAGGACGTCGAAGGAACTTTGGGAGTCTCTCCAGAAACGGTGTGAAGGTAATCCACGGGTGCGTAGAAAGCGTACAGAACTGTTGACTCAACAGTTTGCAATTTTCAAGGCTATTAAGGATGAACAGTTGGATGATATTATCACAAGATTCTATCATCTGATAACTGAACTTGAAAGTCATGGAATTGAGTATTCTGATACTGACAAGAACAACAAGCTTCTTGATGCCCTACCAGCCAAATGGGCTATGTACGTGGCAATGATTAAGCTTAATGAGGACAAGTATTATGCTCAATCACTTGATGATATTGTGGGAACGTTGAGGGCATATCACTTCGAGATGATTAAGGCTGAGACTGATTACGAGCAAGTCCAGAATCCGGCTATGTATTTTGGAAAGACATCTAAATCATCAGTGACAGCTGAACCGAAGAGTGCTACAGCGTTTTTCACCGGAGAAACGTCATCACCACCAGAGTCCGAAGACTCACTGAATCGCGCGTTCTTAGGGTTAGGAAGATCGGAAGAACCGCAACCTCAAGTCCATCAGGCACCGACAAGTCAGAGCTATTCAAAGATGCCGATGAGCGCAAAGTCCGCAGAAGAACATTTGAATCTGCTTGCTTCCTTTGTGGCAGCTTATGGAAATTGTGTTCAAGGGAAAATCAATGACCCAGCTCTATGGGATGAAGATTATGATCAGGTCGACCCTGATGACTTAGAGGAAATGGATCTTAAGTGGCAACTGGCCATGGTGACCCAGAGGGTTAAAAGATTCATTAAGCGAACTGGGAGGAATCTGCAAATGAACAACAAAGGGATAGGATTTGATAAGTCTAAGGTCAAATGCTACAACTGTCAGGGATTGGGACACTTCGCCAGGGAGTGTCAAAGACCGAAGGTAGAATCATACCAAGGACAGAGTCAGCATCAAGGACAGTACCAAAATCAGTCCCAACAGAGATACCTTCCGAGTTCTTCATCTGGTCAAGCCAATCTAGCGGGTCTAATATCCAATGTCACTTCTGACAGACAGCTAGATGGTACCTATGACTGGAGTTCACATCCTGAGTCCAATGCTAGAGCTTTCATGGCTGAAGTTACGGAGAATGGTTGTGAAGAGGATGAGCAGACCACACGGGACAGCATTCCGATGTGGGTAGAGAAGGCGAATGATCAGACCGTGCTGGAGTTTGCTGCTCAGATGGCCAACGTGGAATCTGATAACTCTAAGGTTAGTCTTTCTTATTCTCTATTTCAAGAATTATGTGCTTTGTGTGCTACTTCTAATGATAGGTTAAATCTAGTCTTAGAATCACACAAAACCATCTCTGCTCAAAATGAAAATTTAAAAATTGAAAACGCTAGCCTAAATGATATAAAACAAGATTTAAAAGAAAAGCTTAAGGCTGATGCTCAAGACGTAATCGTTCTAAAAGACAAACTGAGTGAGCAGTGTGTTAGGATAGAGCTTATGTATGAGCACGTAGAGGCCTTGACCAAAAGTCTGAAAGACAAGGACATAGAGCTAGCCGAGACCAAAGTTAAGGTAGCAGAGGCAAATAGCAAGCTGGAAAAGTTTAGGAATTCGAGCCTAAACCTAGGAAAAGTCTTAGATGCCCAAAGACAGTCTAAGAAGCCTGTAGGTCTAGGTTTTCACGAAATTCCTCCACCATTCAATGCAAACTATGTGCCTCAGCCTCAGGAGAAAACTGACAAGTCAGTAGACTTAGAGGACCTACCTGAACCGACACCTGAGCCTACAGTTGAAAATACACCTAAGGTGGATGACTCTACTGTCAAGGTCAAGAAAGTGAAATTTGTGTCTTCCTCAAGTGAAACACCTGCAGGAAAACAGAAAATTTCATGGGCTGACCAGGTCGAAGAGACAGACACTGTAGATGTACCAAAGGAAGTAGACACTAGTGAGACACCTAGATCTAAGGGACCAACCAAAAAGTCCATGGATAAGATGTCTTGCTTTAGATGTCACGAGAAAGGGCATGTTGCTTCTCACTGTCCAAATAGGAAAGCAGATGTTACCCCTAAGACAGTGAACCCAACACCTGTTAAGCCCTCACCAAGTGTGGCGAGCACGAGTAGTTCTCAGAGTACCGAGAAAACTGTGCAGGCTGCACCAAAACCTGTTGTGAAACAAACACCGGTTAAGGTTGGACCAAAAGAAGTGGTTAGGACAAATTCACCAAATCGTGTCATTAATCAATCTAGGTCAGCACCTCAACAAGTCTATAGGAGCACCACACCTAGCAGGTCACACACTCCAGTTAGGTCACATACTCCCGTTAGACATTATGTTCCGGTAAGAGCTCAGGGATCACAGTCTGAAATGCAGTATAATAAGAATTATTCTAGAGCACCACAACAAATGCCTACTCAAAGGCAAAGAGTGAATCTAAATCACTCGGCACCACAACAGAATTCAGTTCAAAGGCCCAAGTCACCTGAAAGGCGAGATGGGTACTTGAAAGAGTTCACGTATGTGGACGAGAATGGTATTACCAAGTCAGTCATGGCTTGGGTTCCCCGTGATAACTAACCTATTTTCTTTCATGTGCAGGAGATAACTACAGGTCCAAACAACAAGTGGTTCGTCGACAGTGGTTGCTCCAGGCACATGACGGGGGAAAGAAGTCTACTCACAGACTTCAAGGGGGGTAATAGGGGATTTGTATCATTCGCCGGTAACAAAGGAGGAAATATCATTGGAACTGGAGAAGTCACTAATGGGACGATTACATTGGATCAAGTTTATCACGTTGATAAATTGGTTCATAATCTCATTAGTGTATCTCAAATCTGTGATAAGAAGAACTCGGTGTTATTTACTGACACTGAGGCATTAGTGCTAAAGCCGGGATTCAAAATACCTGAAGATTGGATATTGATGCGGGCTCCAAGGAAGAATGACTTGTACATGCTCGATATGAACAAGCCAGATAATTCGATGGGTCCGATCTGCTTACTATCAAAAGCTTCGGAGACGGAATCGGTTTTGTGGCACAGACGTATGGCTCACTTGCACCTAAGGAAAATGAACTACATAACGAAGAATGGTTTGGTGCAAGGTGTGCCTCTGAAGAGCTTTCAGTTTGAAGACAAGTGTCTACCGTGCATGAAGGGCAAGCAACATAAAAAGACACACAAGTCCAAGAAGCTGAACTCCATAACCTCGACATTCGATTTGTTGCATATGGACCTTTTCGGCCCTATCAACAAAAGGAGTATAGGAGGTAGTTGGTTTTGCTTAGTTATCACCGACGATTACTCACGTTTTTCTTGGGTTTTCTTTTTAGGTTCGAAGGACGAGACGGCTGCAAGGCTCATCGGGTTCTTGGACCAAGTGGAGAACTCATACGGAACTAGGGTTAAACATATTCGTAGTGATAATGGGACTGAATTTAAAAACTCTGTAATTGGTGTATATTGCCTATCAAAGGGCATCGTGCATCAATTCAGTGCACCATATGAACCTCAACAGAATGGGGTGGCTGAACGTAAAAATAGAACTTTGATTGAGGCTGCAAGGACTATGCTTTCGGATTCAAAGCTTCCTACCATGTTTTGGGGGGAGGCAGTGAATACCGCGTGCCACATTTTAAACCGAGTCCTTACAGTCAAATCATTGAACAAAACATGCTATGAAATTTTGAATAAACGGCCACCTAACTTAACTGGATTCGAACCGTTTGGAGTACCATGCACACTTTTAAGAACAAACCATCAACCGAAGTTTGGTGAAAAGGCTGACGAAGGATACTTCCTAGGTTATGTGCCAAACTCACCAAACAAACGGGTGTTTAACAAAACAACTGGTACTGTGGAGATTGTGTATAACATTGAAGTCACAAGTTATACACATGAACCCCAAACTGGTCCGGAGTGGATATTTGACTATGATAAGTTATTTGAGTCATTTAACATTCCTCTGGATGATAATGCAGGTACAATCGAGAAGGACTTGGCGACGTTACATCTGAACGACGATGGCCAAATCTTTCCAAGGACCACGTTCGAATCTACGTCCGAACCTACTGCGACTGTAGATAGTTCTCCAGAAGTTGCTGATCAAGAGGCACCTAACACTGAGAATCAGACTCAAGCAGCAAGTTCTGCCTCTGAGGAAAACGTCCGTGAGGAAGAAAATGTAGAAGCTGAGCCTGTTCCCCCATTAGGTGAAATAGGATCCAACTTAGGAGATAATCTAAGGGTTGATGAAATAGAGACCTCTAGGATTAACAAGAACCATCCTATAGATAGCATCATAGGAAATCCTAACGAGGGTGTGAGGACTCGGAGTAGTGTAAATAACAACACTGTGTTGTTGTCGATGATAAACGACTCCGAGGCATATCACACATGTTTATATTCATGTTTCATATCGCAAGTAGAGCCCAAAAATGTGCAAATGGCACTTAAGGACAACTCCTGGGTTGAAGCGATGCAGGAAGAACTTTCACAATTTAGGAAACTAGAAGTGTGGGAGTTAGTTCTGTTACCTCGAGGGGAGATTGCAATAGGAACCAAATGGGTTTTTAAGTGCAAAAGAGACGATCGGGGTATAGTCACGCGCAACAAGGCGAGATTAGTTGTAAAGGGTTTCAACCAAGAGGAGGGAATCGATTACAACGAAGTTTTTGCACCTGTAGCAAGGTTAGAAGCAATTAGGTTGTTGGTACATCCCGTGTGACGATAGCAGTCTAAGTTGTCTTACATTGTGATTTTGCATATGTTTGGTATATATATATTATATATGATTGATGTTTATCAGTGTTTGTATGTTTGAACTTGATGTAACGTATTACAAGAAGTTCAAACATAAAACTCAAAGGTAAAATCAATCATAAGGTAATATTATAAGTTTCATCACTTAAGTGTTTAAGTGTAAAAGGCTAGATTCGAATTTCTTAAGGGGATACATTCGAATCTGAGATAGATTCGAATGAGTCCATAGATTCGAATATAGGTTAGATTCGAATATGTCAGATGGACAGATTCGAATGGGCCTTAGGCCAGATTCGAGGTTGGCCCACAACAAACTCGAATCAGGGTCTATAATTAGGGATAGACTCGAATGATTAGCAGACCTTTGGCAGAATTCGTGAGGAATTAAGCAATAGGCGATCTCGAGTTTATCAGCTAGGTGAGTCCCGTTTCGGAGAGAATTAGTACGTAGGATCGTTCGTGTGTTGTTCGTTCAGCGTCTAATAGTCTCCGTGTTTCCGTTGGTTGAGAGTTGTCCGTCTGACCGTCAACGAGGATTCCGCACTCGTTAACGGATCCGCGTCTAGATAGATCTT
>JAANYP010003626.1:0-117890 GCA_020465985.1 Centrapalus pauciflorus | reverse complement strand
ATATATATATATATATATATATATGGTCGGGATCAATGGGGTACCATATTAGACTGGGGAACCGGAGTCCATCCATGTTTGGTTATAAGTTTAAAAGAGTATTATAGTCAAAAGTTTATCTTAAATAATAGATGACAACTAATAAATTAATGGATCCCATAATTTTAGGGATTTACTTCCATAACAAATTTCAAAATGGCTTTTAATGAACATGTTCAATTGGATTCGACAATGGGTTTTAGTGAACATGTTCAATCAGATTCGACAATGAGTTTTAGTGAACATGTTCAATCGGATGTGTCAAATAAATGTATTTATTATTTTCTTCAAACCGTTCGTGAAGGTTCAAATTGATTTTCACGTTATTGAACATGTGCAATCGGGGTTTATTGTGTTTTTAGTCACTGTTAACCGTTTTGGTGATAAACTAATATTGACGGTATTGAACATATTCAATCGTGGTTTATAGAGTGTCATCATTGCACATGTTCAATATAGGTGTAAGGAATGATATTAACTGAAATGGAGATTTTCATGGGATACACAGAGATTTTCATGGGATACGCAGAATCTTTGATTCTAATTTTAACTCTTTAATATCATTTTTACCCCCAACATTAATTAATGTGGGAAAGATTTTTAAGCAAAATTTATATTATATTTTAATAAATTTAATGACAAATGATTAGCTATAAATGGTTTCCCGGTACCCCAGTCTAACATGGTACCCCATTGATCTTGAATATATATATATATATATATATATATATATATATATATATATATATATATATATATATATATATATATATATATATATATATATATATATATAGGTTTAATATGAAAAAGGCCAACACACACACACACACACACACATATACACAGTGACGGACCAAGCCACCGAACGGACCCGTTACACAAATTTTCCTCGCGTTCACGGTTCAAAAATTCAAATGACTATCGGGGTAGGATCGAGCCAACAAATGAATATTTATAATTTAATATTGAACATATAATCTAAAATTCTCTTTGTTTAGCTTGATAATCTAAAATTCGTGGTCTATCGGAATTGATCCAATGAAGACCGTTCATGTCAATTGTAATTGCGGTTAAAGGAATTTAAAGATTCAAAGATTATGACTGTGTTTGTGTGATGTTATCAGATTCGTTACAATCATTTTATCTAACTATTTAATATCAACTTTCATTACTAGTTTACTACCATTGAAAACTTAATTTATCGATAGATGTTATAGAACCTACTATTAATAATTAACAATTAAAGAGTAACCCAACTAAATACAAACTTTCAAATCTCATATATAGTTAGATTTTGGTTTTAACTTGGGCTAAAATTATTATGTTTTATTTGTTGGTTTATTTTTATTACTTATTTTAAATTTTCTCTTTCATTTGAGGCATAAATTTTTTAATCGAGTTTTACACTTAGTTTTTTCTTTTTAAATAGTATAAGTTGTACAATTAAATTTTTGCTAAGGTAGCACACGATAATTTTAAAAAAAAAATTTATACTACGAAATAAATTTATTAGGGAAGAGACACATTGCATGGGCTACTAGGGTGTGCAAAATAACCAAACCCGAATAACCCACCCGAACTGAACCTTATTCGGGTTAAATGGGTCGGGTTATTTGGTTTCGGGTTTGTTAATCGGGTTAAATGATAACCGAATAATGTATTCGGTTCGGGTATCGGGTGGGAAGCAAAAAATCCGGGTTACCCGAATAACCATATATCAATAATTAAAAATTTAATAATAATAATATATCACCCCATCTTAGCATCTTGCGTCCACTTTAGTAAAGATTTATGTTTTTATTTTTTACGAACAAAAAACACGTCTGTTTTCGACTCTTCCACGGTTCCCTATATATAGAATATAAACATTTAAATACTTAATTTTAAACTTTTTAACCCGCTTAACCCGTTTTACCCATTTTAACCAACTCATTTAACTCTTTTAAATCATTTTATAGAGGATTCTATTTTTATACTAAAACTGATTAACCCATTTAATTTTAACCCAAACCGAATAACCCGATATCCATTTAACCCAAAACCGATTAACCCGTTCTCTTATTTGGTTCGGGTTCGGGTAGTTAACATATACCCTCATACCCAAATAGCTCGAACCGAATAACCCGAAACCCGTTTAACCCACCCAAATAACACCCCTATGGGCTACCTCTTCCTTCCTTTTAGGTCTGCCTATATATATACACAAAATAACCTATATTATAAATAACTTCTTTCATTTTTAACTATTCTACAAATATATAATAACGTATGATTAACATCTACATATTTTTAGTTGTTAACGTAATTGTGTTGTAATCGTTATTTATATTAGCGCAAGTGTGTTGTTTTGGATATTTGTTTATATTTCATCTATAATTTCATCTTTTATTGTTAAAATGTGTTTAGTTTTGTTAGATGAATCATTATTTTCTTATTTTTGGTTTGGGTTTTGGGTTCGAATTCAGGTATATACATGGGGAAACAGAATGCACTAACTGCCAGGGCCGATCTTGACTATTTTAATGCCCTGTGCAAGATTGAAGAAAAATTTTTTTTTCTAAAAAATTTAAAATGCAACGTACTTTTTTTAAATACGTTTGGCCAAACTTGAAAAAAATGTCTCTTAAAAAAAATACAACATGTTATTTTTTAAAAGGTTTTGGTCAATTATTGGACTAAAAATTTTTTAAAAAAAATACACGTCTTGACTTGATATATAACATATTGGACTGAAAAAAAAATATAGCCTCTTCCTGACTTGATGCCCTGGGCGGTAGCCCACGTGCCCCCCCTCATAGCCGACCCTGCTAACCGGTACTGGGTACCCAATGGGGATGGAAAAACCAGTGAGGGCCCGATGGGGATTCCCGAGAAGAAACCAAATGGGGAATGGAACAGGGATGATTTTGAGTTTTGGGGATGGGAGGACCAATCCCCACCCCGAACCCGTCTCGTTGTCGTTTCTACTTATGGGAGCAACGAGCTTAAATTTGTGATTTCTAGAAGCTCCAACTCTATTTATATATAAGCTATGTTTGATGATTTTCTACTCTTACGAGTTTTAAAAGAACAATAAAGTCTTAAATCATAAACAATTTCGAGTAACTTTTTGAAAGTAGCTTGAACTAGTGAAAACGAAAATACAAATATAACGTTCATTAATTATGTTTCTAAGTTTGTTATTTTGGAACGACAAGAATAAAGATTAAAAATATTAGCAATGTGCTAGAAAAGTTTTACATCGTAACAATAAAAAAACGAATGTTGAAGCCTATCATTCTAATTAAGCTAAAATTTCCTGCTCCTATCACCAACCAAAAAAGTTTTTTGGGTCAAAATGTAACATCCGTTATTTCGACCTGGTACGTGGAATTATTTTAGTGGACAAATAATTTATTGATATTGGGTTGGTCCAATTATATCCCGTTTCGTGGATTAATACGTGTCGGGATTGGGCTTGCGTGCCATCGGGTTATAATAATAATAAACGGATTATATTTTTGGGCTCGTGGGATTAAATGGGTTAAATGGGCATAAATATTGAAAATGTGATATCGGGTTCGGGTTATTGGGTTCGGGACCGGTTAATTAAGAGACGTACATAAGAATGCTTATCCCTTTCATTTCTCCCTTATCCAAAATTGAGACCTAAAGTGTTTGTGTGTGTGTTTTGAGAGCTCCAGCAGCAAGAAACCATATCTGAGCTTCAATTGATTGAGGAAGACTTGGAATTTAGCTTCTCTTTCTTCTCCTTGTATTGTTGAGCTCCTCCAAGGTAAGGATTTTTGGGATTTGCCTTCAATTTGGTGTATGTATGAGTTGTAAATTGGGAATTTGTTTGATAACTCAAAGAGGCAAGTTATGTATGGTTTTGTGTACCTTTGATGCCTAAATTCGTGTAAGTGAGGAGTTTTGATACTCCTGGCAGCCATGAAAATCGCAGGTCAGGATGCAGGGGCTTCGCGGGGTCGCGGCGCGACGACCAGGGGGTCCGCGGCGCGACTAACTGCCTGCATTGAAAATCCGAGTTTAACTTTGTAAATTGAGTTTGGGTCGGATTGTGTCGGGTTTCCTTCGGGATTGCTTGGGCTGTGTTTTGTTGGGATTGGGGTCTTGTTTGGGATTGCCTTGAGTCGGGTTTGAGTCGAGTTTCGGGTATTGGTCGGGTTTCGGTTCCGTGGGATTATCGAGTTTGAATTGAGTTCGAATCATTGTGATTGTGTGATATGTGTTAATTGGGAATTGCGATTGATTGTTGGGCTATCCGTGTGATTACAGGGACTAGTGGATCACGAGCAGGGTTCGATCAGGGAGGCCAAACTTCGGGGAATCAATCAGGTGAGTACTCGAGACTTTTCCAAACGCGCGCCGTCTTTATGATTTTAGCTGTGTTGCTATCTTGTGCGTGTTATATCTATGTGAGACAGGGACGTGAACCTCAGGTATGCTCTATTCCTTATACGTGTTATGTATGAGATGCGAGACCGATCCAGGGGTCCGTGATGAGTTCCATACGGACGATAAGTCGCGAAGGGGAATCGCGCGGGTTGACTGTCCCTTACAGTCCTTGGGGCGTATATATACGGCAGGGCCTGTAGCCGGGTAGCTTCCGTGCTACAGGGTATTACCGACCATTGCTGTGTGCGATGTGTCCATCGGGGAGGGGTCCCCACAGGGCTGTGTTCGATCTCATACTTGTGCTTTATACCTGAGATGTGTGTTGGGCAATCGGGACAGGGGCAGGGACAGGGTTTGCGTGCTATGTGCTATGTGTTCTGTGCAGTGTCAACCCTCGCGTGCTCACGGGCTTTATAGCTCACGTTATCGAGTCTAACATGTTCAGGGAATCAGAAAGGATCTCAGCCGCAGCCGAGGTAGATCCGAGATAGACTGAAGATCTGTGATGGTTTTATGTTTATATAGAACTTGTATAACGGTTGTTTGGGGGTCGGTGTATCCAGTGACCGGAATTTGTATGTTTTGTTAATCTGGGATTTGTATGTATTAACTTTGCGTTTAAAGTTTTTAATTAGCCGTAATCTGCATTATCCCATGACACGTGCGTTATGGATCCGTTGCGTTATTGCCACATATGATATTGTATTGACGTGGCATTTCCGGGATCGGGAGGGGTGTTACAGCATGGTATCAGAGCTTGTGGTTTGAAGCTTGAGTATCATTAGTGGATGCTTAACTTAGACCTTGTACCGGTCCATGGGGGATCGTTTTGCGATTATATAGTGGATTAACCGACCTGGCTTAGTGTATAACGCTGGGTGATTTATCCCTTGTGCTTAATCGTTTTGCTTTGTGCAGATTATCATGACAGATCAGGGAGAGGGTTCGGGCGCGGGTAAGCCGCCCAGTGACGAGTATATTCGTAAATCCGAGTTGCTAGATGTCCTTACCGAGTTTTATAGGAAGCAGAAGGAGCAAGAGCGTGAGCAGGGTCAGAGTTTGGGGCCAGTTATTCAGCGTGCCGAGACTGAGTCTAGGGGTGGTGCTTCGTCATCTTCTCAGCGGGGCGGGTCCTTCAAAGATTTCATGACAGGGGCTCCGCCGCAGTTTCGGGGTGACGGTGAGCCGGGGGCGGCCATCGCATGGGAGCGAGAAATTGAGGGCGCGTTCCGAGTGGCCCATGTGGATCCTAGAGATATGGTTGGGTACGCCGCATATCAGTTACGGGGCGGTGCTTTGCAGTGGTGGAAATCGATTGAGTCGTCGATGACTGAGTCCGCCGCTTATGCTATGACCTGGGAGCAGTACAGGGCTATGTTTGAGCTACAGTACGTTCCGAGGGATGAGAGACGGGAGATGGAGCGCCGATTCCTCCATTTGCAGCAGGGTAATATGACGGTGCAGCAATATGTTGACCGATTTAATGAGTACTCACAGTTCGCGCCTCAGCATGTGGATACCGAGAGCCGTAAAGCAGACGCGTTTATTGATGGGCTCCGATCTGATATCCGGGAGTTTGTGGGACTGCACGATACTCCGACATTTGCTAGAGCCCTTGAGATGGCCCGCATGAGGGAGCGAGAGATCCTCAAGCAGAGGGAGCAGCCCTCTTCCCAGAGGCAGCGTACTGGGACTTTTGATCAGCCGTCCAGTGTATGGAGGTCTTCCGGGGACGCCCCCAGTGATCAGCGTCCGGATCAGTGGCAGTTTTCAGGTCAGGGTTTTGGGCAGACTTCAGGGCAAGGGTCGGGTCAGAGACGGGATAGGGACCGGGGTCGAGATCGTCGATCGAGACGTCAGGGTCAGGGCCAGAGTCAGGGGTCGGGAGTACAGAGTCAGGGTAGTGTGGGACAGGGGTCCCAGGCGTCCGGTAGCCGTGTTGAGAGCTCGTATGGTGATCGGGAGTGCCCGAAATGTCACCGGCGCCATTCCGGACAGTGTTTATCGGAGCAGCCACGTTGTTTCCGGTGCGGCCAGCGGGGCCACGCCGCTTCAGTTTGTACGGTGCCTGAGCCGTTGTGTTTCAGATGTGGGCGACCAGGGCATCGGGTTAGGGATTGTCCAGAGCCGGGGCCGGCAGTACAGGGTGCTAGTTCGAGTGGGGCCAGGGCCGAGCCGTTGTCGTCTAACCGCCGTGAGGTAGTTCCGAGAGGCCGCGGGCGTGTGTTTCAGGCTACCGCAGAGGAGGCACGGGATGCTACAGACGTTGTTTCGGGTACGTATATCCTTAACGGACTTCGAGCTCGTGTGTTATTTGATTCCGGGGCAGATCGCTCCTATGTGTCTGTTACATTTTGTGCGTATTTTAGTGTGTCTGCTTCTCCTTTATCTGTTCCGTTAATTGTCGAGAGGGTTGATGGGAGCTCAATGTTAGTGAGTCGTGTTTATCGGGGCTGTGTGTTAGAAATAGATTCCCATCAGTTTGCGATCGATTTGCTGCCGATTGAGATCAGTAGCTTCGATGTAATAGTGGGTATGGACTGGTTGACTGCCAGACGGGCTGATATTCTGTGTGCCAAGAAGATCATCCGTATACCCATTTCTGACAGTGAGAGTGTGATTGTGTATGGGGAACGTCGTAAGGGAGATATCGGGATTGTGTCTATGGCCAGGGCTCAGAGATATGTCTCTAAAGGGTGCGAGACCTTCCTAGCTTATGTAGTTGACGCGAGGAAGGAAAAGAAGACCTTAGAGGATATCCCGGTGGTTCGTGAGTTCCCTGAGGTATTCCCAGAGGAGTTGCCTGGGTTACCGCCAGATCGTCAAGTAGAGTTTCGGATCGATCTTGTTCCTGGGGCGGTGCCGATTGCTAAGACGCCTTATAGGCTGGCACCGACAGAGATGCGAGAGCTAATGTCTCAGTTGCAGGAACTTCTAGATCGTGGATTTATCCGTCCTAGTTCGTCGCCTTGGGGTGCGCCAGTGCTTTTCGTGAAAAAGAAGGACGGTAGTATGCGGATGTGTATCGACTATCGGGAATTGAATAAAGTGACTGTGAAGAATCGTTATCCGCTTCCACGTATTGATGATCTGTTCGATCAGCTCCAGGGTTCGAGCTATTTCTCCAAGATCGACTTGCGATCGGGTTATCATCAGTTGAGGGTCAGGGACGAGGATGTGCCGAAGACAGCGTTTCGGACTCGTTATGGACATTACGAGTTCCTTGTGATGCCTTTCGGTTTGACTAACGCACCCGCCGCTTTCATGGATTTGATGAATCGGGTGTGTAGAACTATGTTGGATAGATTCGTGATCGTGTTCATCGATGATATCCTTATCTATTCGCGGAGTGCCGAAGACCACGAGCAGCACCTCCGAGAGGTTTTATCTGTGCTGCGCAAGGAGAGACTATACGCGAAATTCTCCAAATGCGAATTTTGGCTTCGGGAAGTGCAGTTTTTGGGTCACGTGGTCAGTGCCGAGGGTATAAAAGTGGATCCAGCTAAGATTGAGGCAGTGATGAGTTGGGAGCCTCCGAGATCAGTGCCTGAGATTCGTAGTTTTCTGGGTCTCGCTGGGTACTATAGACGCTTCATCCAGGATTTCTCGAGGATTGCCTTGCCGTTAACGAGATTGACACGGCAGTCCGTTCCGTTTGAGTGGTCCGAGGATCAGGAGCATGCGTTCAGAGAGCTAAAGACCCGATTGTGTCAGGCTCCAGTGTTGGCCTTGCCAGAAGGTACCGATGATTTTGTGGTATACTGTGATGCTTCAGGGTCGGGTTTGGGTTGCGTTCTGATGCAGAGAGGGAAGGTGATCGCTTATGCTTCGCGCCAGCTAAAGACTTACGAGGAGAACCATACCGTGCACGATTTAGAGTTGGACGCCATTGTGTTTGCGTTGAAGATTTGGCGCCATTATCTGTATGGGTCTCGGTTCGTTGTGTATACCGATCATAAGAGTCTTCAATACCTGTTTAGTCAGAAGGATCTGAATATGCGACAGCGCCGTAGTCTTGAGTTGCTTAAGGACTACGATTGCGAGATTCAGTACCACCCGGGTCGGGCTAATGTGGTAGCTGACGCGCTGAGCCGTAGGGCATGCGGCCAGACTGTAATTTCCAGGGCTTCGAGGCTTGAGATCACCTCGACTTTGATCGATAGTCTGAGGTTAGCACAGCAGGAGGGCCTGCGAGGTGATAATGTGAAGCGTGAACGATTGATCGGGCAGCTTGAGTCATTGATCAGGGATGATCGTGGGCTGTTTATGTTTCACGATAGGGTCTGGGTCCCGAGGGTCGGGAATTTACGACAGTTGATTCTTGATGAGTCGCATCGGTCGAGGCTATCTGTGCATCCGGGGAGTACTAAGATGTATCATGATCTCCGTGACTTCTACTGGTGGCCAGGAATGAAAAGAGATGTGGGCCGATATGTTGAGCAGTGCATGACGTGTCTCAGAGTCAAAGCCGAGCATCAGAAGCCGCACGGGCATCTACAGCCGTTGGAAATCCCCGAGTGGAAGTGGTATCACATCACGATGGATTTCATTGTGAGACTTCCACGCACGGTCCGCGGGAACGACATGATCTGGGTTATAGTGGATCGACTAACGAAGAGTGCGCACTTCTTAGCCGTTCGAGGTACTATCACCATGGATCAGTTAGCGAGACTGTACATCAACGAGGTAGTATCGCGGCATGGGATTCCGATGTCGATTACTTCGGACAGGGATACGCGGTTTACGTCTCGTTTCTGGCAGAGTTTCCAGCGGGAATTGGGTACCAGGGTTCAGCTAAGTACGGCGTATAGACCGCAGACTGACGGGCAGACCGAACGCACTAATCAAACCCTCGAAGATATGTTGCGAGCGTGTGCTATCGACTTCAGCGGCAATTGGGACGTGCATTTACCGTTGGTCGAGTTCGCGTATAATAACAGCTATCACGCCACAATTAAAATGGCTCCGTTTGAGGCACTATACGGGCGTAAGTGCCTGACCCCAGTGTGTTGGGGCGAGGTCGGTGAGCGACCTATTAGCGGGCCGGAGCTACTCCAGGAGACTAGTGACAAAGTGGCCGTGATTCGGGAGCATATGAAGGTCGCCCAGAGCCGTCAGAAGAGCTATGCAGATCGCCGTCTGAAAGAGCTAGAGTTCAGTGTCGGGGACCGCGTGTTGCTTAAAGTGTCTCCGTGGAAGGGGGTCATCCGATTCAGACATCGTGGGAAGCTGAGTCCGCGGTATATTGGGCCGTTCGAGGTCATTGAGAGAGTCCGGGATCAGGCCTATCGACTGCGATTGCCTTCAGAGTTGGCTGGTGTGCACGATACGTTTCATGTGAGTCATCTTCGGAAGTGTCTGGCTACAGATGATCAGTATGTGCCGTTATCTGAGATTACAGTCGATGACCAGCTGCGATATGTGGAGCAGCCCGAGGCCGTGACCGACCGAAAGATCAAAAAGCTGAGGAATAAAGAGATTGCCTTGGTACTTGTTCAGTGGAGACACCATAAAGGTACCAACGCTACCTGGGAGCCCAAGTCAGAGATGCGATCGAGATATCCTCACCTATTCCAGAGTTCGAGTTAGATTCCGGGACGGAATCTCTTTAAGAGGAGAGGATTTGTAACATCCGTTATTTCGACCTGGTACGTGGAATTATTTTAGTGGACAAATAATTTATTGATATTGGGTTGGTCCAATTATATCCCGTTTCGTGGATTAATACGTGTCGGGATTGGGCTTGCGTGCCATCGGGTTATAATTTTAATAAACGGATTATATTTTTGGGCTCGTGGGATTAAATGGGTTAAATGGGCATAAATATTGAAAATGTGATATCGGGTTCGGGTTATTGGGTTCGGGACCGGTTAATTAAGAGACGTACATAAGAATGCTTATCCCTTTCATTTCTCCCTTATCCAAAATTGAGACCTAAAGTGTTTGTGTGTGTGTTTTGAGAGCTCCAGCAGCAAGAAACCATATCTGAGCTTCAATTGATTGAGGAAGACTTGGAATTTAGCTTCTCTTTCTTCTCCTTGTATTGTTGAGCTCCTCCAAGGTAAGGATTTTTGGGATTTGCCTTCAATTTGGTGTATGTATGAGTTGTAAATTGGGAATTTGTTTGATAACTCAAAGAGGCAAGTTATGTATGGTTTTGTGTACCTTTGATGCCTAAATTCGTGTAAGTGAGGAGTTTTGATACTCCTGGCAGCCATGAAAATCGCAGGTCAGGATGCAGGGGCTTCGCGGGGTCGCGGCGCGACGACCAGGGGGTCCGCGGCGCGACTAACTGCCTGCATTGAAAATCCGAGTTTAACTTTGTAAATTGAGTTTGGGTCGGATTGTGTCGGGTTTCCTTCGGGATTGCTTGGGCTGTGTTTTGTTGGGATTGGGGTCTTGTTTGGGATTGCCTTGAGTCGGGTTTGAGTCGAGTTTCGGGTATTGGTCGGGTTTCGGTTCCGTGGGATTATCGAGTTTGAATTGAGTTCGAATCATTGTGATTGTGTGATATGTGTTAATTGGGAATTGCGATTGATTGTTGGGCTATCCGTGTGATTACAGGGACTAGTGGATCACGAGCAGGGTTCGATCAGGGAGGCCAAACTTCGGGGAACCAATCAGGTGAGTACTCGAGACTTTTCCAAACGCGCGCCGTCTTTATGATTTTAGCTGTGTTGCTATCTTGTGCGTGTTATATCTATGTGAGACAGGGACGTGAACCTCAGGTATGCTCTATTCCTTATACGTGTTATGTATGAGATGTGAGACCGATCCAGGGGTCCGTGATGAGTTCCATACGGACGATAAGTCGCGAAGGGGAATCGCGCGGGTTGACTGTCCCTTACAGTCCTTGGGGCGTATATATACGGCAGGGCCTGTAGCCGGGTAGCTTCCGTGCTACAGGGTATTACCGACCATTGCTGTGTGCGATGTGTCCATCGGGGAGGGGTCCCCACAGGGCTGTGTTCGATCTCATACTTGTGCTTTATACCTGAGATGTGTGTTGGGCAATCGGGACAGGGGCAGGGACAGGGTCTGCGTGCTATGTGCTATGTGTTCTGTGCAGTGTCAACCCTCGCGTGCTCACGGGCTTTATAGCTCACGTTATCGAGTCTAACATGTTCAGGGAATCAGAAAGGATCTCAGCCGCAGCCGAGGTAGATCCGAGATAGACTGAAGATCTGTGATGGTTTTATGTTTATATAGAACTTGTATAACGGTTGTTTGGGGGTCGGTGTATCCAGTGACCGGAATTTGTATGTTTTGTTAATCTGGGATTTGTATGTATTAACTTTGCGTTTAAAGTTTTTAATTAGCCGTAATCTGCATTATCCCATGACACGTGCGTTATGGATCCGTTGCGTTATTGCCACATATGATATTGTATTGACGTGGCATTTCCGGGATCGGGAGGGGTGTTACACAAAATCTTATCAATCAACTCAAATACTTCACCCTCCTAAAAATTATATATCTTGATCCTGAAAGACCACAACACCCACCAAAAAGTAAAAGACAGTTTTCAAACAATTTTTGATCTTGCTCTTCACTTTTAATGTTGTTAATGAAACCTCCCACTCCTAAAACGGTGCAAATCTGGTATCCGAACATCTCACCAGGTTTAAACGAAATGTTGCGTATCGGTAGCAAACGGGAAAGAAAAAACGTATAATTCACAAACTGCTTGTGGACATCGCAAACCGCACATAAACATCATAGCACTTACGATAGAGAAATTACCCGAACCATCAAGCGACCAACTCCGTTTGTCTCCCCGACCAGAAAGAATAACACTGCAAATCTCAAACAAAATGGCTTCCATTCAAGCCGACTCAGCTTCCCCTAACGTCCTGCTGTACGACGAAATAAAATCCAGATCAATTAACTTTTTATTTAATGACACAACTTTGTCCACTTACACTATGTAGAGACATGACTATTTAACCTAAAATGGATGTCATCCCACTATAATCGGTCAAGTTTCAATTTTCCTACTTCAAGAATTGAAACAAATCAATTTGGTGTTTCTAATTTTGTTTATTTATAATGTATACGGCACACAAGATTTTCTTTTTAATTTTTGTGTTAAATTAAATAAAATTGAGCTAACTATTATCTAAACACCCTTTAAAGTAGCCTAAAGTTGCAAAATGACTTGGCTTGTACAAACATGGATACCCGTACACTATCTTTTTGGTTTTTGTATTTTAGGGACAAGGCATAAAAAAAAACCTAATTCATAGTTCAAATCTTGATTTAGGACAAAATCATAAAACCAATCTATACCATAAGATTATAATATAACACCAGGGATAATATGGTAATATGCAATTAACATTAAGTTAATGGTAGCACACCAAATTTGATTACTAATTTTGACTATTACTTTAACTCTTTTAATATTGAATGTATTTGCAGTGTTGTATATATAATATGTAGTATTACTTCGACATTGAATATATGATATAACTGTTACTTTAACATTGAATGATCTCGATATGATATATTGAATGGTCGTCTGGTTAAATTTTTTTACGAAAAATAAACATTTAGATTTTTTTTGAAAAAAATATATCATTGCAGATCTTGTTTTAAAAAGTATACAATTCTTGTTTTTATGATATAATTTTTTAAATTTAAAATTAATCATATCAATGTTATTTTAATTTTAAAAAATAAGATATTTTTTTGCTTGCCAATCTTTTTCATTTTTACAATGAATTAAAATATCTTTAATATCAATTTTTTTTCACTAATTCCACATTTGATCATTTAATCAAGATCATTAAATTAATATAATCTATGGTCGGTATTGGTTTTATAGTTCTACACTATATTAGATTCTGTAATATGATCACAAATATGTGTGTATATGACATTTATGGTGTTTTCTATTTATTCAATCATTAATCAAAAAGCTTCACATTATTTCCATCATTCATTCTAGCTTTATGACAACATCAGCCGTAGGATTGACGAGTGAGCATCATTAGTTTTATTTTGTGATGAACAATTATATTCAATTTCTGTGTGATCCATATGAATGTTTTCTTTCGGTTATTAAGATTTTCGCGCAAGAAACGTCACCAAGATGTTACCTCAAGCTAACATTTTAACATGGGTCGTCAATACATATACTATCAATGCCCATTAGTGGCGGACCCAGCCACCGAATGGACCCGTTGCACAAATTTTTGTCGCGTTCACGGTTCAAAAAGTAAAATGATTATTTTGGTCGGGTCAACACAATGATAGTTTAGTTGGGTCGTTTTCACTAATTTTTGAAGATAGACCGTCGTTACTACCACGTTCCGTTAACTTTCTTTTTAAAAATTTATCAACTAATCCTACAATGAACAATTAAAGAAACTAAAAACACAAATGACAAATCACAATTAAACTTTAAACCCCAGATTACATAAACTTTTAATTTTAAACCCAGCCCTAGATTACAAATTAACAATTAAAGAAACTAAAAACACAAAACAAATCACAAATCAATTTCAACTTTCAAATTTCAATTAGACATCACAAAATTGATTAATTACACACACTTTAAATTTTCAATCAAAGAAATTAAAAACTAAAAAAATAAACTTTGTTTAACACAAATCACAAATTCACAATTAAACACTAATTTCAAGCAATAAGGATCAAAGATTTAAATAATAGTAGAATACTAGAATTCATAAAAGATAAAAGATTAGGAAAATGAATTGGGCTTTTAATGTAAATTTATTATTGGGTTAAAATTAATATTGGATTTAAAAAGAATATTGGGTTAATAGGTTCGGAGATTAGTATTGGATTTATTGGGTTTTAATTTTTGAAATATGGATTGGAATTATGTTGATTTATTATATTAATTATTTATTTAGTTATTTAGGCAATCAATTTTTTTGAGGTACTAAAATTCTTTTAATAAAGTTGCACAAATAATTTATTTATTTTCTTAAATACTATAAGTTGGCACACATAATAATTCACCGGTTGCACATATAAAATTAAAAAAAAGTTCACTACAAAACGAGTTTATTTGGGAGTAGACCCGTTGCACGGGCTACCCCCATTCTCACATAGGTCCGCCTATGATGCCCATGATAGAGTTATTATAAATTTGATTGTCATAACTATATCTACGTGGTTAGCTTATTAAGTTAATTAATTGATTGAATGATTTGGTAGTTAAACGGTCTATTTACAAAGGTAAAAAAATATAAAACTTTAAATTATATTGTTATTTATTGATAAACTTCCATAATAGGTTAAATTACCATAAGACATATTTTTGACGATTAACACATCATAGAGAAATAGAACTTTGAACATGAATCTGTTTGGCAAGAACTAGCCGAAGCTTATGATAGCTGAAACGCTCATCAATAGACGTGTTTAGTAAAGTAGTTGAAGCTAGAATATATAAAATGACATAAAAGTACATATAAATAAATAAACCAAAGTAGAATTATAATTAGTTGAGATTATTTTGGTAAATATATTTTCATAAGCTCAAGTTACTTTTGAAAGCTATTTGAAGTAGCTTATAGTGTAAGACTTTATGGTTTTAATAAGCTCCTAGAACAAAAGTCATCCAAACACAGTTTATTGATAAAATATAGCTATAGCTTTTAAAACCATAAATTTAATCTTTGATAAGCTCTTATAAGTTGCACATCAAACATATCCTATGAATTTCATACTTTTAACTTATTTGATAAACTATTAATAAATTATCATAATCCCATATGGAATAAAAAAAACAAATTGTAGATAAGATTAATTAATGATGAAATATAAGCATGCATGGATGAATGGATTAGAATTGATAACAAGTGATGAGTTAATGGTGGTTTCTAGTAACACCAAGTAGCTTCTTCAAAAACCACACCATTTGAAACTTTTGGCCTTTTTCCATATTAGAATCCACATTTTTTCAAATCTTTTATTCCATGAAATCTATGTAAAAGGCATTTTTGTACCTTTTCTATATGATCCTTTTTTGAATAATATCCAATTCTGATATGAAAATACAAATTATTAGTGTTTGTAGCTAGAGCTTTTATTTATATGTGTTTGAAAAGTAATTGAATATGTAATTGAAAAAAATAAAATGATATATATAAACATATAAAAGAAACAAATTAAAATATTATTTTTATGACTTTATGTTACATAAAATCCATCTAGGTTTTAAAAGGTGCTTAGGTTGCGTTTAGTTAACGAAAACTAGTTATTTTTCAATTTCAGGTTTCAAGTTATAAGTTTTAGAAAAAAAAACAAGGGTTTCTATAAAAAGTGAAAACTTGTTTAAATGATGAAGTTTTAGTTTTAAGAAAAATAAGATGAGTGATTGAAAAATAAGATAAAGAAAGAGAGTATTATAACGATTTATAGGGTAGGTAATAGAAAAATAAGAGAAAATATGAAAATTAATATTTTAAAAAGTGAAATGAAAATTTATGAAATTATTGTTAAGTAACAAGTTTTCATTTTTTTGAAAAGTGAGATTAAAATTTTGGAAACTTTCAGTAACTCAACGCATCCTTAGAAAATATGTATCTCACACACAACTTATATATTAAAAACAGCTCAAGGGTTTGAAATACTTAATTAACTTAGTGTGTGTTTGGTGTGTTGATGAGTTTAGTAATGGCTATCGATATATGTATGAGTTTGAAAGAAATATGAGAAAAGATAGAAGAAATGAGAAAACTCATGTCTGTGGATAAGTTTGAATTTTTAGTAATCATTTCTACATATTTAGTAATCATTTCTCAAACAAACATCAATAAAACCCAAACTCATTACATACTTTAAAAACTCATCAAACAAACACACCTTTAAACTTTCATAAGCTCTTTGTACGACACCTAACAAACATGCCACAAGTCTTTCATGTGAAGTAAGCGAAAAAGAGGTGTCAAATCCGGCCCATTTAAGCAAATGGGTCAAACGGACCGACGATTGGAAGTCAAAATTCTTACATAAAATTAAAAAAATTTCTAAGAACAAATTATTTTACACATCATTTTCTAGAATTTTTTTTCAAAAAAAATTACGTTAAAGTTTAGTTTTTTAGTACGTCTCATTTTAAGCCTTCGACCCATTTGACCCATTGAACCCAAATTGCCACCTCGAACATATCTAATATACAAATAAGACACCCTTCGTTAAAAAAAACGAAGAATCAAAGAAACAAATAATCAAGAAATTAGTGTTATAGTTGATGGTAATTTCATTCATTAAAAAAATATAAGTATGTTTATCGTAGAATATACCATATAGGATATTCTTTTTATGGCATCGAACTTTTGGTAGCAATGTGATTCTAACTTATTCTAAGTTAGCCATAATATTTGAAGTATGCATAAATTTTCTACATTAAAAAATATGTAACATGATCCATAATAATAGTGATTAATGTTGGAGAATACCCATAAAATTTTTTCATTCTCGTGATTAATTGTTGACCTCTTTTCGAATATCGACTGTTTAAATTATTAACCAAATTTTATCTTAGTCAAAAATATTTAAAGTATGCACAAATTTCCTACATTAAAAAGTATGTTACATGATCTATAATAAAAGTGATTAACGTTGGAAAAACCTATAAATTTTCTTCATTCTCACAATTGAATACCGAGTTTTTTCAACTATTTAAATTATTATCCAAATTATCTTATCGAAAAACATATATTTTGACCAACTACTCAATGAGCCGATAACACATAACTACACCACCTGTAAAGCAAAAGATTGTTTGAGACTTAATCATTAAATTGAAAAAAATAATGTTTTTTTTAACATTAACCCGGTTAAAAATTAAAAACTTACTGATTTTGGTAACTTACCAAATAGGTCAAAAATAGACTTTTAAATAAGAAAAATAAAATTTAGAACTTAAACATTCAAAAAACTTTGATTTAATCGTAAAAATAATATAAGTTTATAGGTTTTTCTTCCATATTAACTCTGTTAAGAATTGATAATATCAAATCTTGCATTATTCAGGATCGGTGGCTTAAATTCCTGATCGTTTTGAAGTCCATTGGTTCCTATAAAGGTAAATGAATTATTTGGAGTTGTAAACGATGCTTTACCCACGAGAATGAACCTCTCGAGTAGAGGTATCGGTATTGATGTTTCAAACTGTGTGATTTGTGGGATTGATCAAGAACATATAGATCACTGTCTTTTTGGATGTTCTAAGTTAGAGTCATTATGGAGAAAACTTGGTAGATGGTGGGGACTTTCCGGGAATTTACTCGATTGCATATCTACCTTAAAATCGAAGGTGTTTTTTCTCGTCAATTTCAATCATGGAGCAGCTTTATAGAGGGGTGTTTATCATTACTTCTTGGGTAATTTGGAAATGGCAGAATCGGATTCTTCACGAGAATCAAGAGAATGTGGAGAAGGTCAAGTTGGATGATTCATTTTTATCTGTTCAAAGACTAAGTTTTCTATGGTTCGCAAATCAGAAAGAATCGTTACAAGTTAACGGGTTGAAATGGTCCATTAACCCCTTACATTTGTAAGTTTTTGTAGTGGATGTGTACTGAGAATTATATGTAGATTTGACACGGGTTGCTTTCCACTTTGGAGGCAACCGTTTAGCATTTTGTTGTTTGTCGGGTTAATAAAATTTACTAACAAAAAGAAAAACAATTAATATTATAATTATATTAAAATGGAAGTAAATAAAATATTTTTTTTGAAAAAAAAAAAAAGAAAATTGTCAAGGAGATGGAGACAAATATTATTGAGAGGAGTGGCCGAAAATGATGGCTCGTGAGACTATTTTGTTTCTCTCTGCGACCAGACAACGACCCAACACCCTCACCATACCGTATCACAACTCATCATTTCCACCCTTTATTTTTATTTATTTATTTATTTACTAGTTTATTGTCCCGTGTATTATACGGATTATAATAATTTATCGTTTTCTTAAAACATATATATAAACTTAAATTTTATTATAAATATAAAAAATATCTTAAAATACTAATGATAAACTACTGTAAATGAGTTATTAAAATACTATGAAATAATAAAGTATATAATTCTCTGTCCAAAAAACTTATAAATATCGATATTTAAATAAATAGATATAAAAGATTTTATTAGTATTAATATTATGGTTAATAGATATTTATTAAAATATAGTTATGATTTAAATAAATGACTTATCAACAAAAAAATAACAAATTAAGAAAAAATTGAAGGTTTTATTAAAATATAGTTTTGATTTTAATATAAATAGTTTATTTATTGAAATGTAGTTGGTTGGTTCATATTTAAATTTAAAAAATTGAAGGAAAATAAATTTAAATTGGTCAATTAATTACAATATTTAAGAAAGTAATTAAAGAAGTTTAGGAGGAAAAATGAAAAAAATTAAGGCTTAATATGATGACATGTGGCAAGAAGTGTTATTCTTTATTATATATAAAGATTTTTCATATATCACAAAAAGGGAATGGTGGCATATAAAAACAACATATTTTTCACTGATTTTTATTTCAGATAACGAATCATATTTTATCCATAAAAAAGTAAGAAATTTTTTAATATATTTTAGGATTAATATTTAAAAAAAATCATGTTTTTATAGTTTTATTAGTCTGATCTCTTAATGTTTCTTTTTATCATTTTAATCATCACATATTTCGCATGTAAAAACAACATAAGATAAACAGTGTCATGTTTTGTCCGTTAAAAACAACAAGATTTTATAATATGTTAAAGAGTTAATATTATAAAACATGTATTGTTTTATTAGTTCAGTACATCAATGTTATTTTTTTAAATCATTTTAGTCTTCACATTATTTTTACAGTAACTATGAATTCAATATCAATAACTTGTTCTTCAAGATAAAAAAAATGACATGGTTTAATGTTTATTTTGAACAACAATCATTATGTTTTTAACATTTTATCAGTTTGGTTACTGATTCATTTTTTTCATTCTAAATGCATTATAGAATATATGTGTTTAATCAATCGTTTATATCGGGTTTTAGTATATTCTTATAACATTTTGATTTTAATAGGAAAAAAAGTCTTTATGATAAAGTGAAAATATGATATTTTTTAACAGAAGTCTTATACTAATATGTGGTATCAATTTTTAACCACAACAACCACTTACCTAGTAATAAATTTCACATTTTATTAATTTGTTAAGGATTTTGTCTAGAGATAGAAAAATGATATGATTAAATAGTGTTAACTAGACGATTTAAATTGGTTTATGTTTTTGATGAAAATCTAATATAAACTTGTGTATTTTGTGCGAACAAAATCACTCTTCAAAGTTTTGTAAAATTTTATGTAAACTTTCGGTCTTTGCATAATTCATAATTTGAACATTTATACGAAATTCACGTTATTAGTTGTGAGGTTAGTTGGTTATTTGTGAGAAATCTGTGTAACCAATTAATCATTGTTTACATACATAACTGATAAAGAGTTCATGTATAAGAGACTTAAGTGCACTTAATATCAGTTATTTGGAATAAAAGGATTTGATCATGTATAAGAGATTTGAGTGATTTTATCTTTTAATTCCTTCCAACATTTTATCCAATCCGTGTTTAATTGTTTGTTATTATCCAATGTTTAGGGGGCATAAATCCATTTGAGTACATGTTTTCTTGATTGTGTTTTAGCCATAAAAAAATTTCTTATCCCTTAATTGATAATGTGTGTTTGTGTTAAATCTCAATACCGTTAAGTTCTAGTTTTCTAAAAAGTTCAAAACATCTCCACCATAACTGATTATTAACTATATCTCTTTCTTCATAAATTTACATTTGTCCCTGTGTTCGATACCTGAACTTACTTATACCATATTAGCATACGATAGGTGATACTTGCCTAATTGTCGCTAGTTTTAGTATATTTATATTCATTTTTATAATTAAAAATAAGGTGTGCCAGCGGCACATCAATATTCTTATAACATTTTGATTTTAATAGGAAAAAACTTCTTTACGATAAAGTGAAAATATTATATTTTTTAACAGAAGTCTTATACTAATATGTGATATCATTTTTTAACCACAACAACCAGTTACCTAGTAATAAATTTCACATTTTTGATACAAAAATAACAAATTGACAAATGAAAAAAATAACTTTGAACAACTAAATTCACAAAAATGTGAAAATATGATTAGTTACAATAAAACCCCTATGTTATATTAAAAACATAAAGTGGATCATGTTTGTGAGGTGATCTCTATCCACACCTAATCTTTTGTGTTGTGACATGCACCTCCTTGAAGTAACGTTTCTTACAATATTTTAATATTTTCTTTAAATTCTATTGGTTGATAGTGAATCAAAACAAAGACAAATAGTTCGTGATACTTTGCATCTTTTGTTTGAAGTGTATTTGATGCACATATATAAGGCAACAGCAATTTCAGCTAGTATAAAACTCATGGAAATCAATGTGTAAAAGTTGGTGCTTCAAAAAGTGGTGATAGTTCCTTTGGTAGTCGATTTGGTAAAGGCATCAAACTCGGTACACCCAAGTAATCAAGTATGATCAACATATTAGAAGTGTTAGACACTTTTTCATCAGCAAAGTCAGAACTCGGCGCTTATTCTGAAGAAGGCATGTACATTGGTGTGTCGAATGCATATGTTGATGCTTTGGGATGGTGAAGGAAAACAAAGTTAAGCTTAGAATTTTATCTAAAAATGCTTGTTGGTATATTAACAAATTCTTTAACCATTGTTGCTTTTGAATATGGTTTTAGTGCTTTTAAGAGCTTTGTTATCCACATCACTCATCTTTAGGAACTAAGATGGCTGGTATGCTTATTTGTGGAGTTGATTGGTATCGACGTTACTATGGGATGAAGAGAAAGAAAAGCAACGTAACTTTGTTATGTTTTAATTTCTAAGATATTAGGTTTACTGATAGCTATAACTTTTGGTTTGTTGTGACAAATTGCTAATATTATACCATTGAGTTTGAGTCTAGACGTTTCATCATTGATGAATAAAAATGGATGTTTTGGTTGTTGAAGTAAATAGTGTAATTATTTTGTTAATTCCCATTACTTACAAATGATAATATGATTTGAAGAATGTGGATGAATGTTATTATTTTAGATAATTGATACATTACTTGTTTTATTGTTTTTTTGGATGGCTTCAAACTCTTGATGTTGGATTGTTGGTTGAAGACTACAACTTCAAAATGATAAAGATGACTTAAGAAAAAATTGCTTGAATTTTGTTTGTCTTTAATTTGTAGTTTCTACTTTTCAGTTCGAAGTTGTTATTTCTTCAAGATCAGATACTTCAATTTGGTTTGTCTAACTTTAAAATTGGCTTAGTTTAACTATTTTGGGGGTAGGGTTTTTTTTTCCAACAAACATGTTCGTTTGTGTGTTCTTTAATGTTCATTGATGTTCGTTTGTGTACAATTACATTTGATCGTGTTCGGTTACATTTTAAATGAACGAACACAAACAAACAAGAACAAAGCTAAAGAATGAACAAGAACACATAATCTCTTGTTTGTTCAATTGTTTGGATAAAGTTAAACGCACGAGCATATACATACTCTTATTCCTGTGCATTCTGATGTTACCAACATAAAAAAGATGTTATTATTATTATTATTATTATTATTATTATTATTATTATTTTGCAATTAATCCATACAAAATAATACACAAATAATAAATATTTTTTTAATATTCTTTATTTATGTATGTTGACTAAGGGGATGTTTGGGCTTACGTTTCAGATCTTGTTGTGACTTTTGTAAATTAATAATCAAATAATAGTTGTTACAAAAATTATAATTAACCTCCTCCATTGCTCATTCACCGTTGTGATAAAAAAAGAAATGGAGAGACCAATCAAGGTCACTTTTATAATTTGTACATTCGTGTTCGTTGGTTACGTTACATGAATTATGTCAAAAAAGAGTTGCAATTTGCTTTCAATCATGAATAGTTTGGTGTTTACCCATTGCAATCCATTCATATCATATAATTTGCGTATCAGTAAAACATAACAGTCTAATGATCTTCGTCACAATGCAAAACTAAACACCCCTAATAACTTTATATTTGGAATTGTATAAGAATTTTAGTTGAGATAATTTCACATGTTATAATTTTGTCTATTTCTTAAAAATAGATTTTTTTTCTTTTTTTTTCAATTTGAAAATTAAACGGTATGATATCATGTGTAGATCATGATTGTCAGGATCTTCATCTTGCTTCTAAAATTTTTATAGTTGTATGCTTTTATCAACAAAATCTGTCCATGTTGAATAAGATCTTTCGAGGTTAGGATTTAATATGTCGATCCGATCTAGTTTAACTTTTTCATAAACAAGTTAATCTTTTATATGAATTATAACATATAGAAAAGACAATTTTCATTTAGTGGAATCTTTCAACCCAATATGATGTTATGACATCGATCGTGGACAAAAAACGATTAAGTACAATCTGAATAATAAATACTTTGGTCTAAATTATGTACAAATGAGTTTGGAACTACACATAATCTCAATTAGAAAATGTTAATGAATTGTAACATTGATATTAATTAATATTTAAAATGAGCTATTGCTAAAAGGTGCTCTTAATTACTACTTAAATTGAGACAATGCTAAAGTGAACCTCCTCATATTCAATAAAGATTTAAAAATTTCTCCTAATATATAATAAATATTTAAATGAGGGCATTACTAGAATGAGTATTTAATAATGATTTAAAATGACATATTGTTAAAATGAACATCTTCGTATCTGAAACACCCTAGACCAACCTAAGTCAAGATATTGTCCACATTGGCCGAACAACGCCTCGCGATTTTATTTCTGGTAGTACCACAAACACCCCTAAATGTCTCTGGTGGGAAAAGATTACCTCACCTTATAAAAGTCTATTATTGTCTCTTCACCCTTATAAAGGTCTATAGTTTCTTTTCACCACCAAATTGGCGGTGAAGAGAATGTAATAGACCTTTATAAGGGTGAGATGGTCTCTTCCCACTAAAGACGTGTTTTGGGGTATTTGTGGCACTACCAGAAACAAAACCATGAGGCTTTGTTAGGCAAAGCGAACAATATATTGTCTCGGCTTGGTCTAGGCTATTACAAATGATATCAAAGTCGGACACCATTGTGTCCCTATAAAGGGGATTATGACATCCCACATTGGTGGTGAATAAAAACTATTAGACTTTTATAAAGGTGAGGTGGTCTCTTCCCACCAAGAAGCGTTTTGGGGTGTTTATGGCACAACTAGAAAAAAAAACCGTAAGGCCTTGTTGTGCCAAAGCGGATGACGGATCCTAAACCAAGAAGCATTTTGGTTATGTGATTCAAGCGAACCCTTTAAAAAGATTCAGATAGCTTTAACAAGATTCAAGTAAGAAATCAATTCAACTTTATAAGTTATAATCAAGTAACATATATGCATTCAAGAAACATAACTATATAAGAATATAAAGATTCAAGTAAATCAATAACATTGATTAAAGTCAAGCATCAAGTAACATTAATATCATTCAATCAAAGTCATTCATGTAAACATTTAAAAATATTCAAATAGTATTAACAAGATTCAAGTAAGATACCAATTCAAGTTTATAAGTTATAATCAAGTAACATAAATGTATTCAAGAAACATATAACCAACATGATTTCAAGAATCAAGTAACAATTCAAGTTTATAAGTTATAATCAAGTTTATAATGTTACATTTGTTAATTTCCAAATAACCAAAGTTTATAAGTTATATAGAAATGTTATTGAAAAAATAATAAATTTTTTCAAAAATTGTTGGAATATTTCTCATTAAAATGAATATGGGTAAGGGGTATGGTAGGGGTGGGTTGGTTGAGGGTGGGTGGGTGGGTGGGGTAAGATAGGGGTAGGGTGGTGGCTGGGGTGCGTAGGTTTGATGGGTAGTGTAGAGTAGAGTGGGATAGGGTAAGTATGGGGTGTGGGTAGGTAGGGTTGAGGGTGGGGATGGGGTGGTATAAGTAAGTTAAGGGTAGTTGCGGTAGGGTGGGATGAGGTGGTTGAGGGTAGGTTATGTTGAGGGTGGGATGGGGTAGGGGGTTTAGGGTAGGGTGTGGGAAGGATAGGGTGGGGTGGGTGAGGTGAGGTAGGGTATGGTGTAAGGGTAAGGGTAGGGTGGGTTGGGGGAAGAAGAGGCTTGTATTTTTTTGGTGTGATAAGTGTTGATAAGAAGCATATCAAAATCTGATCAAGATAAGACATGATAAGAGAATTTTGACTCTTATGTCTTATGCATATCAAACGCACTTATCAGTATTTTCCTCTTACCGAATAAGTGGTTACCTCTTATCAGAGTCTGATAAGTGCTATCAAACATCCCCTTATTCTAAACCAGTCCTTCATATGAATCTCATATCTCATGATGGAGTACTAGTGATGTATCTATGACTTCAACTATATGTATCAGTGTAATCAGATTTTGTATTATGCAGCTTATTATAGATTTAATTTAGCCAAGATTTGTACAATCTTTGATAGAGAATATTGTGATATTGCATTCATATAATGCCACCTATGATACCATGTGACGTGACATTTTGTTGGGATTCAAGGGTGTTACACAAATAAACATATAAGTTTTTAAAATTATGCAGCGCACCAGGAGGTATCACTTTTTAAAAAAAATTTAATTATTTTTCATAAACATGTTTTAATTAACATTATGAAGATTTTATGTAAATTTCACATACATTCACATCTTTTAGCTCCTAAAAAATGATGTGAACGTACACTTACATAAAATTGCATATATGTGAACGTGCATTTATGTGATACATGATTTAATGCACTAGAATGTGTGAATGTGCGCGAAAATTATATATCATCTGTGTAATATTAATTAAAACATGTTTATGCAAGGAAGATAATTTTAAGAGTAAAGGTTTAGAGCGATGGGTTGATGTGATGTGATCAACACTCAATAGTGTTTATTTTGAAGTTGGGCCGGCCAAAGTGGACGGTAAGAATGATTAGAGATGCACAAAAGCCGGTTTGTAACCGAACCGGTTCGGATAAAAACCGGACCGGTTTTTTTGCAAAAAAAAAACCGGTTATTTAAAAAACCGGACCGGATTCTAACCGGTTTTGAGGGGGATAAAGTGGAACCGGTATAACCGGTTTAGGTTACAAAAAAACCGGATTTTTCGAAAACCGGTTACAAAAAAACCGATTTTTTCAGAATTTCTTTTTTTTTTTTTTTGGGCTTCGGTTGGGCTCCTCTTTTGTATGGGCTAACATTTCTTTTTGGGCTAACATTTCTTTTTTGGGCATTTTTTTTGGGTATTTTTTTTGGGCCATCATTTTTTAATTTTTGGGCTATAATTCTATAAATCTAAGAAATTAACAAATTTATAATTAATTATAATTTATAAATTAAGTTAAACACATATATTTTACTCCAATCAAATATATTTTTATATTATATTTGATTATAAAATACATAAGAAGTTTAAAAATTCAAATTACGACAACTTACAATTCAAACTACGACAACTTATAATTCAAACTACAACTTATAATTCAAAGTTTCAAACTACGACAACTAAAAATTCACAATCTTTTTTTTCTTTTCTTCTATGCACCCAAATTTTGGTATTCGGGTTCTATATCATCGTCGTCTTCGTTTTCTTCGTTTGGAGGTGATATTCCAAGTTCAACTTCTTCGTTGTGTATATTTGTTTCCAACTCGACGTCGATTGAATCTTCTAATGTCGTTACGTGTTGCACTCGAGCCGCTCCATCCAAATAATCCTTCAAACATATACAACATTCTATCGACTCCGGACTTAGTCTCGACCTCCGTTGCGATATAACCCTGCCACTAACAGAAAAAGCGGATTCCGAAGCTACCGTGGAAGCTTGGACGGTTAGTAAATCACGGGCCATGGCGGCTAGAATCGGATATACCGGTTCCTTTTCTTTCCACCAAGCCAAAAGATCAAGGTTTTCAAACTCATCATATGTCATAGTTGAAATAATATCACTTGCAATATAGTGTCCTAACTCGCTAGTCGGGGTATTAGTACGTGCTCGTTTCGATTGCGAATTTAAAAGTGTGTTAAAAAGAGTTATACCGGTTCCCCTACTAGATGATTCCCCTCTCCTCATTTGTTCTTGTATTATATTACTCGCACCATATTTAGTTAAATATTTATCGAATAACTCCCGGAAACATTTGTTAAAATAGTTTATTTGGTTTTGAATAAAATTGGGCTCGGTTAAATCTTCGTGTAAACCAAAAGCAAATGCAATACTTTCAATTAATGTTTCAACGCCACCAACATTTACCGTCGGGTTTAAAGCGGCGGCACAAGTAAAAACCGGTGGGATTTCCTTAAAATTCAAAAGTTTTTCTTTCATTGCTTTGCCAATATTGTCAAATACTTGGCCTTCAAATTCATAATCATTTAATTTGGAAGCTAACAAATAAATTTGATTTAAAACCAAAGGGCTAGTAGGATAATATACACCGGATAAAAAAGTTGTTGCGTCTTTAAAAACTTTTAACAAATCGGTTATTTTCGCAATCATTTCCCAACTCGAACTCGGATAAACACTTGGAACATGGCCCTTCTCGTATAGGCGATTGTGAAACGGTTGCAACGTTTCCCTTTGCCTTAACGCGGAGTGCATCATCATCCATGTCGAGTTCCAACGAGTTGGAACGTCTAAATTCGCACTTAAAGCTTTTTTATTAACCGATTTACAATAACGTCTATATGCATTTAGTCTTTGGCTATTACTACAAAGAACCGATTTTATCATCGCTCTAAATTCTAATCTAATCGAATCAATAACCTCCAACCCGGCTTGCACGGATAAATTAATAATATGTGCAACACAACGAGTATGAAAAAAAGCGCCATCTAAAATAGGATTTAATAGCAATTTTAATCTAGGAACCGCGTTTGTATTATTCGACGCATTATCAAAAGAAATCGAAAATACTTTTGCTTCTAATTTATAAAGGCAAATCACACGTTTTAAAAGTGCAAATAAATTTGCACCGGTATGTGGTTCGCCGAATAAATCAAACGCGATTGTTCTTTTCATCATTTGCCAAGTTTTTGAATCTAACCAATGTGCCGTAACGGCTAAAAAAGAATTTCCGGTGTTGTGAGGAGCGCTCCAAACGTCGCAAGTTAACGAAACACTATAATTATGTTCTAGAAAACCCAAAATCATTTTTTCCCTCGCAACACTCCACATTTTTAAAGTGTCACGACGAAGGGTAGTACGACTTACTTGCGTATAGCGTCGTTGCATCAATTGTTGAATCATCGTCGTGAAAGCTTCATCGTCAAAGTGATCAAACGGCAACGATTTCGTAATCACGAATTTTGTAAACGCTTCCCGTAATTTATCATTATCGTAAATAAAAACGCCACCTTGCGGGGTAACGTTCGGTTGAGTAGGATCGGCTCTCATCCGAAGTGCCTTGCATGCTTTTGTAATATGATTTTTCAACGTCGTGTTTCCTTCGGCCGCAAAAAACTTTTGACAAAGTTTGCAACGAGCCTTTCTCGAACCATTTGACATTTCACACAAATCATAATGATCCCAAATTTCTTTGTCACGTTTATTCTCGAGCACCCGAACAACTTCAAGATTTCCACCGACGGAAGATTGTCCGGTCGTTTCGGGAGTGTTAGAAGCCATTTGAGATGAAAGAAAAAGATTACTTGGAATTTTCGGGATTACGAGAGTTGGAGAATACCGAAAATATCAAACGAGAAAGTTGGAGAATACCGAAAATATCAAACGAGAGAGTTGAAGAATACCGAAAATATCAATTGAGAGTGTTTTGAATCAATTGTAATCAACCAAAAACATTTCTAACCTATTTATAAACCATTGGGTGGCAAAATGGTAATTTTTTGAAGAAAAAACGGTCCAAAAACGGCTAGAAATGTTCAAACGGCTATATTTTCGAAGGGGGTAAAAATCGGATTTTTTTCGGATAAAAACCGGTTTTTTAACCGGTTACAAAAAAACCGGTTAATTATCCGGTAAAAAAACCGGTCCTCTGATAAACTGCTTAACCGGTTGAAAAACCGGTTTGATTTAAAACCGGTTTCGGATCGGATTCGGATCAAAATCGGATAACCGGATTTTTCGTGCACCTCTAAGAATGATTAGCCTAATGAAAGATAACAGGCCCAAGTCTAATAATATAAACATAAAAAAAACACTGAATTTTTTAATAATTCGAATATTTGATTTTTACAAAAACGATATCTGAATTTTGAGGATATGATTTTCAAATAATTTTCGAATCGGATTCTCAAATTTTGGTAGTAATTAGTGAAATTTTATTAGTGAAATTATTTTCAGGAATATTAACCGGAACCATCTATTTCATTTTAAAGTTTTTCTTAAATAATATAATTAGTGAAATTATTTTCAGGCTTAATCACAAGAATATCCGAAATATTGAGTGGTATTAATTGAAATAACATAAAGCACATTTTGCCAATTTACGACATAGTTGGACCTTTAGAAATTTGAATAACAGTCAAGAAGATCTTATGAAAATGGAACATTTTCGCATAGAAGATGTGAAACAAATTTTATGATAAATTGACTAAACTAACAAAAATTAAAGAAAAATGATGTTGAAATCGATTTTTATTGACCAATCAGAATTGCCTTCCAGGATCTCTGATTGTCACAAAAGGTCCAATATATATACATTGTTGGACCTTTTGAATAACAGTCAAGAAGATTACTTTGACGCTTCTATTCTTGTGACATGTACTATTTTAACGTTTTAATTTAGATTTATGTGATTTAAATAAGGTATTAATGTAAATGTTCTCCAAAGTATTTGATGCTTCTATTTTCGTGACATGTATTATTTTAGGGTTAATTATTATTTTGACCATCGAACTTTTAGATTTTTTTAATTAGCCACTAAGCTATTTTCTCCGACTTATCTACTAAACTATTTTTGTATACACATTTAGCCATTAGACGTTTTTTTACTGATTTAACCACTTAACATTGTCTCGATTTGGCCGCTTAACTATCATATTTTGCACTGATTTTACTATAAGTTTTTTTTTTTTTTAATATTTTCCTAGGGTAAAACAGTAAACTAAAGTTTAGTGGCTAAATCGAGACAAAAAATAGTTTAGTGCTTATGTGACAAATCTGAAAATTTGATTGTCAAAATAGTATTTACCCATTATTTAAAAATTTAATTAGACTTTTGTTGAGTTTTAATTTAACGGATTTCGTTCAGTTGTCGAAGAAGAATGATGCTCACAATAAATAAAAGATGTGTCACATAGAGTAAAAATTTTATTACAAAGAGGGGGTAAAATCATGAAAAACGGTATAAATCTTTTTGATTCAACATAAAGTAGATTTGTTTACGTAGATTTTAAAATTCTTACTTTAAAATATTTAAAAAAAAAAAAAAAACATATCAAACGGTCAGTCAAATATTTTCAAAAAATTTGAGTGTAAATTGGTGAAAGGTAGTTTTAGACTTTTAGGTATTTATATCCACCCTCTGTTTTTTTCTTTTTTCTTTTTTTTTTTTTGGTATTTTTGTGATTATTTCCAATGTTATTAGTAATACTAAAAATAGATTAGTAGATAATTTTAATTCAAGGAATAATGATGCAGTTGAAAACAAGTATTTAAACGACTACATTTTCTAAAGAGGTATTCGGTATTCGGTATAGTAGAATAAAATATAATAAGATCATACGAAGTTTACAAGCTCTTTTTAATGAGTTAATATTGAAAAAATCTCAACTTTTCTTGTTTTCATGAAGGGCTGAACCCCAAACTTATTCTAGTTGTTTAAGTTTATCTTTTTCAAATGTGTATATTTGACATGTTTAACTGGTTACCGAATAAGTAAGCTTAATTTTTTTCTTGATTAATATTGATAAAAACCCATAACCATTTTCCATTTAGCAATTTAGTTCTTAAACTTTTTATTTTACCGGTTCATTCGGTAATCGGTCAAAAATATATATTTTTCGAATAAGACGAAAACAGTTTAAGCCTTTAAATATTCATAAAAAAATTAGGGATTAAATAACGAAAATAAGAAAAGTTTATAGCTTTTTTTTATCATCAGACCTTCTTTTTATATTAAAAACAAAACAAATTTAAAGCACGAATGGCAAACAATTAATGGTTTTGTCTTCTCAATATGAGAGGAGAAATCAATCATAGAAAAATGTTTGTAAGTCCATGAGGAGTGGTGCGGTACCACCACAGTCCACACGGTCACACCCTTATCACATCAGCGCCAAATCATTCCACTGGTCACAGTTAACACTCCGAAAGTGATCACAACCACTCATTTTAATCAAAAGTGAAAAAGAGAAACTAAAAAGATTGATAGATGCGAGAGAGATAGAGAACGTGGTCTAGCCACGGTAAAATGAAGAAAGTGTGGCCTCCATGACCGTGAATTGTGATGGGAAGATGTGCCTTTGTTGTAGAGTGTGACCACATCACCACCTGATATCGTGAAGCGTAATATACATATACCACTTCGGATGGACTAACTTGCATAGCATTTAACCTAAAAGGCTTGCCAAGTCATCTGTCTACTTATATGTTGTAAAAAGATATATGTTTTGAAACTTATACGTTCCAGATATATTAGCTAAAGCTTTTGTTGTAGACAAAGAAATATCATCTAATATTATAATATAAATTAATGTGTTTATTTAATTTTATAATGTACATTTTTTACCACAATTTATATACATTAATTATCTATATATAACTTTTATATTATTAAATTATTGTATTTTATTTTATTTCTGTTTATATGTTTATGTGCCCTTTACATAAAATATTTTATTTAGTTTTATTATAAACTATTAGTTATTAATGTATTTAACTTAAGAATGTTGAGATTTTTTTTTTTTTTGGTAGATTTTATATACATATTGTGATGTAGACTTGTTAAAGTTTTAAAATGTTAAAAAACCTGATTCTTCAATGGAGATCCTTGATACCAGATGGATCCGAGGATACAGACAAAATGCATTTCGACAAAAGCCTATAGCACTGCAAGAAGACCAAGGTACCCTGGCTTTTCATTAGTTTCTCCTAGGGGCCTTCATCGTATCGCACACGTCTTCCTGCAATTAGGGAAGGGGATGAAAAATGAGATCACCGGTCATTCTCGTCCCTTTGCCATGCCTACTCCGCCCAACCGAACAGTCGAATAGAAAGGGGATATGATACCTGTATAACTTTCTTTCCTCCCTTGTATATATTAAACTAGTTTATTACCCATGTAATACATGGGTATGTTTAAAAGATTGTTTTTAAAAAAAATATAATCATACAATATTATCAAAAATTTATATATTAAAAATGAAATATGATTACAAAACTTGAATAAATGAATCATTCAAACGACATTAATTATAATACTAAAAAAACATGATATGAAAATAAATTAAATTAATATTTGAAAATTTTTTTATTTGTTGTTATGTTATTATCAACCCAGATGATATTAAGTTATTAGCAAAAGACAATTGTTTTACATGATATTTCTTTTATGTTATTATTTTCAAAAATTACATATAATTATTATCACTTTAAATTTTTCTTTTTAAATTAATATGAGATGAAATATTTTATTTACAAAACGTTAATAATTAGTCATTGATCCATGAATTTTGTTAAAAGACATAACTAATATAGGTTAGATCCATCCATGATTTAAAAAAATAAAAAAAATGATGTATGGATATATTTTAAACCATAATTTAGATAATAACTGATAAATCTTTATTTAATACCTATTGTTAGTTGTATTTTGACATATTTTTTAATATTTAAGAATTAACCAAATAAGTATCATCAAATAATATAAAAGAAATCATTTTGAACTAATTGGTTAAATCGGAAAGTCATTAACATCATTTGGTTAAATTTCTTTTTAATGATTCTTTTATAGTGGTTAAATTTAGATTGTCATTAAATGTAATTGTTTACAAATTAATTAGAAATCAATTGAAATAAATGTATATATGGAAATGTTTTAGGCGGGAACACGAAAATATGATGTGCTAATTAGACGACACGTGGCACAATATGTTTTCTTTTGTTAATATATATAGATATAGATAAGATTTTTATAAAAAAAAATTATAGTTTCCATTTGTATTTATTTCCTTACATACAGAATCACCTACTTTCCTTTTTTTTTTTTCATTACCTACACAATCAGCAGCTCTCACATTCCTTTTTTAGTTTCTATATCCTTTACATTTTGTAAGATATACACTATACAGCCATGATAACTTGTTTCGATATTTTGATAACAAAAACAAGTTGCCATCAAATTCTTTGTTGATAAAATTTATAATTCCTAACAACTCGTACATGAGTTATATTCTAACCTACATACTTAGCTAATTAAAATCTTTACATTTTGCAAGATATATAGCCATGATAGTTACATTAAAAAGCAGCTATTACTATTTACTAAATTTATAGAAATTCATGTCTCATGTCATTAAGGTGGTGTTTGTTTACCTCTTAATGGAATCATTAAGAGATCATTTTACTTTTGAATAAGTTCTTAATAATTTTATTAAGAAGTAAACAAACACCCTCTGATTTTTATTAAATAAACAAAATCATCTCATTTTGCTTAACATTGTGTTCCTTAAAATATCATTAAAGAGAAAGAAGTGAAGGAAGAGGGAGGGGAAAGAAGCAAAGAAGAAAGGAAAAGCTGAAACACAAATAAAGAGGTTCATAGTCTATCTTCCTCAAATCTTCCCAAATCCGGACAAATAGATATTGGATTTTAGATTCCACCGGCATTCGATACACGGAATAGAATTCAAAGTAACTGAAACTTAAATTTAGCTTATTTTAATATTTTGATAACAAAGACGAAAATTCTTTGTTGATAGAAATTTAAAATTCCTACCAACTCATATGTGAGTTAGATTCCAACCAGCATCTTTAACCAATACTAAAAACTATATTTTATCACTCACCACAGAACATATTATAACCAAATTTCAAATTTCAATTCCTTCGGATTCCATTTCACGAACCAAACACAACCTAAAGGAATTTATCGTTGCTTCACCTTTACGAGGGAGTTGAGACTCCTCCAAATTCCAAGACCAAGTCATCAACCAAGCGGATTGAAAACCGAAACACAAAGCCATATGTGTATATAATAAAAGGAAACAACAAACCAATGTTACAAAAATGACTCGGACAGACGCAACTGTAACTTTTGTCGTTTGGGAAAAAAAAATAAAAATAAAAAACCGTCATCGTTCTCATCTCTTCCTCACTGTAGGAAAGAGAAGTAAGGCTCGTATATAGCAAAAGCAATGCCCGACTTACCAACCGACTTCACATCTCTTCAACAACTGACCTTGACTGGACCATATGATTACGTGTAACCAGACCATGAGATACTCTGACCTGACCTGACCTGACCTGACCTGATAGAACTCGACCTGACCGGACTTGACCTTTGACAACACCAACATACTATCTTGCCACCATAAACCTGCAAATTCGAATAAAATAACCTCAGGTTTTCTAACAGTAGTTCTATGCAAAATTTTCCATAAACCCAATTTGACTCCAATTCTTAAACCGCAATGAGTTTTGTCCCGACACTATTATTTTTTAAGGCAAATGGCCTTGAAACCTACGAGAGTAGAACTCAGGACCTCCTTTTAAGGAATCTTAAGCCTCAACCACTAAGAAACCCTTTTGGAAAACATAGAGCTTAAGGGAATGGAAAACAAAAAATGGACAATGTGAAATGCAAATACAAAGAAAACCCGTAATGCTTTACGACTGTTCTGCTTTGGTCCAATCGTTCATTCTCGCAGAGATCAGTATTTTCATACATTTTTCCAGCAAAAAAAAAAATAAGCAAGTATCATGGTTCAGAAAGAAGATAAATTCCTCAAAATAGTTCAAACTTCAGAAATTAATTTCACAATCAGAAGTCCATGTTAACAAACGTTATGAATAATAAAAACTGTCAAAGTGTTAAATTCCTCAAAATGCTCTTTTCTATATGAAAAAATGACACCAAATGGCTATGTACTTTTGAGTTTGTACACATTTATGTAGTGTCCTTATTTTTGTGTGTATTAATGTAGTGTACTTTTAAAAGTGTTTCAATTAGGTAATTGGGAGACTTAATTGACCGACAGGTCACCCAACTACCTAATTAAAACACTTTTAAATATTTGACTACCAAATGTACACAAAAGATTAAGGGTGCGTTTGGTTTGTTGATGAGTTTGAAATGGGTATGGTTATAGGTATGGGTTTGAAGGAAATAGGAGAAAGAATAATGAGGAATGAGAAAACCTATGAGTATGGATGGGTGTGAGTTTTTGGTAATCCTTTCCACATATTTGGTAATCATTTATCAAACAAACAACATCTATGAAACCCAAACTCATTCCATACCTTAAAAACCCACCAAACAAAACGCACACTAACTTTTAAATATTTGACTACCAAATTCCCCAAAATAAAAAGTTTGACTAAGCATGACAACTTGTACCGCCGTACCGGTCATCAAGTCATGCCATTACCTAATTGAAACACTTTTATAAGTACACTACATAATGTGCACAAATTCTAAAGTACATAGCTATTTGGTGTCAATTTCCCTTTCTAAATTTGTAAACAACTGGTTGGCTTCAAAACTCAAAAATTCAAAATGCATCTTCTCTGATACATACAATACAACGAAGCATTCCAAAATTTAAAACCAGGTTAGAACTAGGGTTAGAACCGTGAAAATGACGTACAGAACCAATCCGGTATCAAAGGGTCCAGTTCTTGGTTCCGTTTTTTTTTTAATTTTCAGTTGCGGTTCAATAAGGTCCGGTCTTGCAAATTTTATATGTTGGATAAAGACCGGATCGAACCAAACCAATACTGTCACCGTCCAGTCCGGTTCTCGGTTCCGATTTTCTTACATTTTGAGTTTGGTTCGGTTCAGTCTGGTTCTGTATTGGACCACACAGCCCCTACATGTGATTCAAGCGCAACACAACGGGTAAGCAATCTGGCACCGCATCTTCTAGCCAATCTCGAAACGAGTATTTTAGTATTTATAAATTTGGAGAACTTTTAGCATTGTTTATTAACAAATAAAAATGACTGATCGTAGGCTACTTCTTTTTGGTAATTAAACCTAAAAACAAAAGTTAAAAGTATGTAATTAATTACCTTTAGTTGTTGAAATTGAATCCACCAGATGGAACTTGAATATTACTTCCTCCAAAGTTGAAGCCTGGTTGTTGAGCATCTCCTACGGGCTCATCTTCCTCTTCCAACCAATATGTCTCAAGAATCTTAACCGCTTTTTCATAAATTTCATTGTTGTCATGACTTTGCAAATTCTCGATCTTTTCTAGACCCTCTGCTTCGTCTATCAACTGGGCATAATAATTAACATCTCCAGTATGGCCCAAATTCTTCTCTGCTTCCCCTACCTTGAGAATGTTCTCGAGTCCTTCTAAACACACGGTTACAATCCTCGGATCAGGGCACGCAAGGAGATCACACAGGGGTTTTATACATCCTTGGTTCACCAAATACCTACGGATCATAGATAATATACAGTTGAAGATTTGAATAACCTTATACATTTAAGCTTTTAAATTTTGGAAAGCATGTGAAAGAAGAGTGCAAGCGTACTTGATCTGTTCATTATTACCACCAGAAGTGGCATTTGATATTGCCCAAGCAGCTTCTTTCTTTATGTCGAATTCAGCTGTTTGAAGCAGATTCACCAGGGGTGCAATTAACCCTGCTTCAATTACCGACTGCATATTGAAAAAGTAAGAAATTACCACACATACTTCTATGCAATTAACAAAGAAGTATATTGTACGTTTGTCAAAACTAGCAGGAGCTTTGAGGAGCTAAACCTTTAATATTATAAATGGGTTTCGTATAAGTAGTTCTAGTTGTAGCTTAAAAGTATTGAATGGCATTAACGGACACCATATTAATCATGAATTTAAAATTTGTAACTATTACAAGGGTAATAAAGTAATTTTGTTTACTAAAGCTCAAGTTCTTCCAAAAATTTACTTCCAAGTAGCTTATTATTCTTAGAGCTTATTTTAACAAAAACAAAAGCTTAAGCTCTAAAAATATCCATGCCAAACATGGCCAGCGTATAAAAGCTTCGTATTTTTTAAATCCCACAATATTTTTGGCTCAAGGTCTATAAAGATAAGAAGTTTCCATATGCATATGATTATGACTTTACCTGTATTTGTTCTTTGTTTCCAGCAGTGATGTTTGAGATTGTCCAACATGCTTCTTTCTTAATGCTCTTTTTATGGTTATGTGTCAACAAGCCCAGAAGGCATGGAAGTGCACCATGCTCGATAATACACTAAACACAAAATATAATTAGCATGAGTTCATAAATCACATGTTTTGATCTTTATAATACAAACAAAATAAAATTACAATTTGTTAATGAACTAACAAATAGTAACTTCCGGTGGAGGGAGACTAGAACATCATGACAGCATATCTTTACTAAGTCAGCAATTGATACCGTGAACCATGTTCCAGTTTTGTATTTTGTTAAAAGAATAGCCATACCACAAAATTAGACTATTATGGAAATATAGAATACTAGAGTTTCTGACTAGTCTAAACAGTGCTAGGCGGTAAACAAAAAAACCCGACTATTAATTAGTAACAGGGATTTAAATAACTTTTAAGACAACACATTATCATTTACTTTTATCTTTAGTTATATATAAATAAATAAACAAATTGGTTCAAGTCCTCAGGCTTTTCTCATTTTGCCTAATACTAATTAGATTTTATAAATACATTTAATAATGAATCACAAAACGATCTACTGGCCCCTGTTTGGTTGTCAAGCAGTAAGTATACGTGTTCAAAACACCAACTCATAAGCAGTCTTGCTTGTTTAATATGTTGGTTACCCTACACTCTGTCTAACAAAAACCTAAAAAAACTGGCTGAAGAACATGGGCTGACGACCATGGAATGTTTACCGGCTGCAAAAGCACAAGTAATGTTTGTTAAAAGAACCCTCAATGAAGCACAATTGAAAGGTTAAGCACCAGATATCATTGACCAATCAGAAGGCCTAAATTATCTACTACTCACTTCAATGATAAAAGTAGGAGAGTAGTTGATGTATGCACTAATTTAGAAGAAACTGGCTTTCTAAAGCAGAACATTGGGCCAAGTATATTAACAAATAACTAGTGCAACTTGTATATTCTTTCTCATTAACAATCCTAATTTTCTAGTTTGCATTTCTTAGACCATTAATAGATAAAAATACACTTAGTAGAACCAAGTACCAAGAAGTTCAAAACCTCTTTCCTAAAAGCACAAATAGATACGTATAATAAGGTTTCAGAACAAAAAGATAAAAAGAGCTGTACATGAGACTCAGACGTTAGGATTTCCTTTTCCATGCATATGCTATGCTGTCTTACAGTCATCAAAGTATAAAAGTACACAAAAAGTGAAGTACTGACAGACAAGACAAATTTGAGTAAGACAAATCTGAGAAGGAGTAGGTGGCAACTTTGACTCATTTACTTATGAAATGGTTGATTTGGGTTATGTAATATCTTCATCTTCAACTGGTTGAATGGGTAAAATAAAAAGTTTCATTTAAAAAGGAAACTGGTCAAATGGGGTCAAAAGCTACCCAAGTACCCAAAGTGAACTTCTAACACATACAATATCCTAAATTGCTTTATATCAAAATTAGATTATTATTGTATAGTTTCTGTAATCATAGTTAACACACTAATCAGTTACTGAAAAAAGGACAACTGGTTTGGGTCGACACGGTATCAAACCAGCCCAACATACCAATCTTGGCACCTCTAGATAAGAGTGTATGTGTGTCAAAAGACAATGGTTTACAACAATACAATATATTATACTTACTTTATGGAACATGTTGTATTGGATTGTAGCCGAAAGAGAAATCCAAGATTAGTACATAACTCTTTAGCTCATACCTGAGTCTGAACATCATCGCCTGTCACTATGTTTCCAACAGTTCGAAGTGCAGGAATCAGCACCGAAGGAGATGGATGTCTGAAGAATCAGATGAAAATTTATCAAGATCTGAAGCATTTCAGTCAAGCACGAAAAAGCTAGAACATTAAACAACTCACAAAAGCAGCTCAACAAGGCGTTGGCAGACACCCGCCTCAATTACAGCTTGAATTTTGTCATTTGTACCATCAGAAAGATAAGAGAGAGCCCAACATGCATCAGTCAACACTTCTTCATCGTTTGAATGAACAAGACGTTCAAGTGCAGGAAGTGCTGGTTTTGTCTGCAAATTAAAGATTTTTAGTATCTCATAGGACAACACACATACTATCTCTCTCTCTCTCACCCCTCCTCTCCCCCTCCCCCCTCTTCCCATAATAGTAGGGAAGAAAAATAAAGGATGATGAAGAAAAAACAAAGATAAGACTAGCAATTAACCAGCTCAAATGGAGGTTGCGGTTTGCCCCGACAGAAATTCGATAATGTCCATGTGGCATTTCTCAGCATGGAAAGTTTAGCATGCTCGTTCAACTGAGCCAACAAAGGAATCAAGGCACCTTGACTAAGGACGAGATCACGACATCTGGGTGAATCTCCAGCAACATTTCCCAATGCCCAAACAGCCTAAAACAACGAAAAGGCAGTCATTAGTGAGATACTGACTCCAAAATCTCTCGCTTAAAAGACAATCTCCAACTCTGTAGTATGTATTAAAGTCCACATGTTACCTGCTCCCGCACATCATCACTTGGGGAAGAAAGAAGCTTCACAAAAATTGGGACTGCCCCATGATCAACTACAACCTTAGTATTCTCAGAAGTACCAGAGGCAATGTTTGTGAGTGCCCATGCAGCCTCAAACTGTTAAGAATAATTATATAAGATTAAATGTCAAATAAACCAAAGAACAAATGTTACATTTTGGACTCAGACCTGGAGCTGTGGAAAATCCTCCCTCATTAAAAACTCAACAAAGCGAGGCACTACACCAGATTGTATAACTTCTTCGATTGGTGGGTTTCGTTCTGCGATATAAGTTGAATAAATATGATCATTTGCACACACTATATACATCCACAAGAAATAACTTAAATTAATATCCATACCTATAGAGAGCAGTTTACGGAACTGGGTAGTTGCCTCCAACTGCATATTGCTATCATTTGAGTAAACTCCAGCAACCATAGAAGGAAGACTCTCTAACTGCATTTTGATCCACATCACTTTTACAGTACAAAAGCCACAAATTATCACAAAAATAATGTATATATACATAACACAAGTAGCACATAATCAAATTCGCAAACTTCATAACCACTGACGTGTGATTGAACAAAAATAAGGCGAATGTATAACCATGATTCATGCCAAAAAAACATACATCAAGCATGTACCCTGAACATTAATAGATATCAATTATCATATGGCAATTAACCTCAAACAAATCTTTTAACAAAAACAATTGAGAGAAGATACATCAATCAACCCAACAAGACAATGGAACCTAATTCTCCCTTCCACGTATATGATATATTATTACATCATTGTGGGAGTTCATCTTTATACAAAGAAAACATAAATATAGAAACGATGACAAGTACTCATTGAGGAGATGGGAATTGGACTACCCTATATGTGGATAAATATAATCCAGAACTCCAAAAGGTTTTATACATACACTTTATTCAATCTAAAACTATATCCCTACATCTCAAAAGAGGCTCAGGTATGGTCTAGTTTACCAAATGACATTTTCTTCTATTCACACACGACTCTGATTACAGCAATACAGCGTTTAAACCAAATTACTGAACACATGGTCTAAACAAAAATTTACCTTGGAACGCAGTTCACGTAAACCCAATCCATCTTGTCTATTCACAGAACAGTAGGATGATAAGTTCGTAGTTCTTAGTAAAATGATAATTAAAACCTCTGACAGTAACTATTGTATGATCATACACTGATACACATTGTTTTGAACACTGTTCTAGAAAATGGTATTCACTTATAGACAAATAAAATCTATATTGATGAGACAATAAACCTACAAAATTGTCAATTGATCCATTTTACAAAAGCAGGTGCACAAACCATAAATTCTTAAAAACTCGGTACAAAACCAAATCACTAATACACAAACCAATTAAAACTCAAATAATTATTTGACTTAACAAATTGCTCTTATGTTAAAGTCAAGTAATATCCATGTTAGTATGTTATTAAAAGTAAAAGGTTTATTAGTAAATAAAAAAGTGATAATTCAAAATAAGTATGTAGACTTGTCAAACATGTAATCCTGAGGTTCCCCAAATTAAGTTTGGGAGTAAGACTTTTTAACCAGATTCTGGTTGATCAATATGTAAGTTGGTTAGAGTACAGGATAAGAACCAACTGACCCAACCTGATCATAAGAAGATGATAATAATATTTAAGTCAACTAGCAAACACTCAACATTGTGCCCACATGAAAAAGAAATCCTATCACAAGTCCATAGCTTCAAACCTCATTTATAACATTTGTGCATCCAACTTAATACCTAGTTATTAAGCACCTAATCATTTTCATTATTTCAGCTAGCAAATTACAGCATAATCATATTCTTCTCGTCAGAAATACTTAAATACATGGTAGGTGATAGGTGTACAATACATAAAGAGCATTGAAACAAAATTAGAAATGAAACATTCAATGAATCAACAAGCAAGATGTCTTCCATCCAAACTAGCTGGAAAAAGCCAAAGATGCACCTGAAAGCTACAAAACCCAAAACCCGGATGCAAAATAAAAATGTAAATCCTTAGGTTACTACCATAAGCTGATGTCCTTCCATGCATTTGTAAACATGAAGTCATCAAAATTTGATATAAAAGCTACAAGCATATGATGGTACAAAAATCATTTAGCATACGTGACAAAAATGTTCAAAACTTCAAACCTACTTAAATAGTTAATCATATTCAAAAAATGAATATGTTGTGATACAATTTATCGTAGTCAATTACTCATTTGTATACAACCGATACAAAAGGTAATCCTAGATAATCAACGGTTTAGATCAATCCTTCTGATTAAACAAGATATAGTTTCATATGCATGATGCATCTGTGTTTTATATACGTGATAAAAGTTCAAAACTTCAAACCTACTTAATAAACAGTAATTCATCTGGTTCAACTTGTTTATAGTATAATCATATTCGTATTTTCAAGAAATTCAAGTGTACTAATTTGATGTCCTCATACATATGCGGAAAAAAAACAGAGAGTAACCCTAGAAATCAAGTGTTTTGAAGAATCATTTTGATTAAACAAGATAAATTTTCATATGCAACTCAGTGATAAAAAGGTCAAAAAAAATTTTTTAACCTACTTAATAAGCGCTAGTTCATCTTGTTCAACTTATTTAAAGGGTAATCTAACAATCGTCAAATAATTTGTAAACCTAGAAAAAGTTCACAGCTTCGTTCAATTCTTATAAGTTATAACTGAACAAGAAGGAAATACGTCCAAATCATATGCATCTGATCCTGCAACCACATCAAATCATATCAATTGAAACTAAAACTGTACGGAAGATAAATGAACCTTTTTCTCGGTTGTTGAGGTTTGAACAGGAGCACCAGTAGACAGCGGTTGCGCCGACGGCAGTACTTGACGCTTCTTAAGCAAGTTCTCCTCTCTCTTATTTTTACGGATCTCAACCATATTGTCCTCCCTCCTCCGCCTTCCTTCCTCCGCATCTACAGCCACCTTGTACCGGTTCCGGCGAACCTCAGTCCTGGCGCTTGGCCTCAGAGACATGATTTTGACGGCTGATTGATACCGCTTAACTCAAAAATGGAATCCCTAGGGTTATAAATACATACGAAAATTTCAATCAGATGAATGAATAATGGAGGTGGAAGATGAACAGAACATACCTGAAGAGAAAAAGTAGGAGAGATCGATTTGATTATGAAGATGAATTTGGAATTTTGGATTACTGGAAGTTTTCTTATTTTCATATTTCATCCTTACGCTTTGAATTCTATTAGAATACTGGTACCATAATTTGAACTTTTTTAAAATAAGTCATACATCTTAAGGTTATCAAGATCGAGATTTGGCAAAAATCAGATTGTAAGATCGAGATCAGGATCCTAAGATGTTATGTAACATCCGGAATCTAGCAGCAGGTACGTGTAATTTAATTATTGGCTTTAAGAGTTATTCCGATGAGTTGGCGGATTTTAATTGATTAATTGCGCGTGAATTGGCAAAGTAGATTGCTATTACGTGTAATTTTAATCGATTGAGATAATAACCGGTTTAGTAGTAATTGTGGGTTGGAGTTGTTTTAATGAGTTAATTGACATTCTAAACCCAAGTCGTTAATTTGGGATTAATTGGATTAGCGGGTATCTACCCGGTAGTTAGTAAGTATCGTACCTGTTTTAATTGGGTGTCGGACCCAAAACGTATAAATACTTGTTGATAGCTCCTTTTCCTTCTTTCTTGCAATCTCAAGAGCTTATGTGTGTGTGTATTTTCCAGCTGAATTCAAGAGAAAGAGAGGTGAGGGACAGATTGAGATCAGCCATAATAGAGAATCATAACTTCTTCTTCTTCTTCAAATTGGAGACTAAGCTAAATCTAGCAAGAAGAGAGTGAATCAAGGTTAGTACCTATTGCTAAATTGAGTTAAATTGTAGTAATTAATAGTTGTGGTGGATTGGGGTCAGTTTATAACCCCTATAATGTGAGAAATCGAGTTTGGGAAGTATCTCCCACGGCTGTGTAAAACAGAGACTCCTCTGTTCTGTTCGTCGCCACAGCGCGACCGCGCTCCCCTGGTCGCACCCGCGATCAGGATGAGTCGGCTAAGGGTGATCGCTGGCGGTGGGATCGCGCCCGCGCTCCCAGACCGCGACCGCGATCGTGGCCGCGCTCGTGAGTCCGGGTCCGTTGGCTGATATCGAGTTCGTGAATTTAGTAGTATAGTTGTTGTGGGTTTAGTAGCTAGTCGTTACAGTATAGTTGTATTTATTGTTGCGAGGATTCGTAGCTAAGCCTGGGACTTGTAGAGCCCGTCGTTGATAGCGAGACTGTAGTCGTGTTTCAGGTGAGTTACTTACTTGTTGTTATTATCCGGGTCCAGTGCGGATCCTTTTATATGTTGGCACTCGCTAGCACAGAGCAGAGCACGTGGTTTATGCGTACTGGTGTGGTGCGCAGAGTAGAGAGGCATGTTGGGTCATTCCCAACTCAGAGGTCCTGACAACCTGCTACTTTGTGGAGTGGGCTATGCAGGCTATTCCGGGTCGCTCCCGATGAGGCGTCGGGCAGTTGAGGCCGGCCGCATGTTGATTTTAGTCGTTATATTGTGCTAACTATTTTATAAACTGTTTTAAAGTTGTTTATAGTAACTCACCAGCTTTTCACTGACTGTTGTTTTAACTGTGGATCTCAGGTTCGAGGACTGAGGCTAGGGATATAGCGGGCAGTAGCCGAGACCCGCCGCGTGGACAGTAGTAAGCGACTACTTTCGTAATTAGTCTTGATATTTTGTGGTTTGGCTTATTAGCCAGTGACCTTTGGATGACTGTAACCTTTGATCATGTTGTGGTTGACTGACGTTACTGACGGGGGTTGGTTCCCGTATCGTGTTATTTTATGTCTGATGTTGATGTTTAGTAGTAATTAGCTGTTTAACCCTTAATGATGTTGTCTATGATTGGATGACGTGGACTATGAGTCCCATGTGGCATTAGTCGTAAAAGTAGGGTGTTACCGCTTGGTATCAGAGCATTAGTTTAAGGTTTAAGTATCATTAGTGGTGCTTAGGCTTAAACCAGTGTCTAGATCCTTGGGCTTGATCTCTGATGAGTAGGTCTAAGAAATTGTAGAGTTATATTATTGTCATTATAGTAATATTGTTGTATTATGCAGAGACCTTATGGCAGATGAGCAGAGGCCCGAGGGTCCCACCGGGGGACGAGTGTCTGATGAGGAGTTTGCCCGGCGTCTACAGGAGGCCTACGAGAAAGGCCGTGCTGAGGGTATGCAGTCCCAGACCCAGAGTACAGGCGGGGGCAGAGATTCAGGAGCTGGATCGTCGCGAGGGGCAGGCAAGGGATGTAAGTATAAGGAATTCCTTGTTGCACACCCGCGAGAGTATCACGGCGAGCTCGGGGCCGTAAAGGCCATGTACTGGTTGCAGGATATGGAGATGGCCTTCCGTATTACAGGATGCCACCCGGATCATATGACGACATTCGCTAGTGCGCAGCTACGGACTAGCGCGCGGCAGTGGTGGCGTACGGTCAGAGATATGATGGGAGACGGACCGGCATATGAGATGACATGGAGTTAGTTCAGGGCTCGTTTTGAGGAGCAGTACTGTCCCGAGGACCGTAGGGCTCAGCTAGAGATTGATTTTCTGACATTATTTCAGGGACAGCGATCGATTGATGAGTACGAGAAGATTTTCATTGACCTGAGTTTATTTGCGCCACTTCAGATCAGTACAGAGTCCCGGAAGATTAATAGGTTCATGATGGGTTTGCGTAAGGAGATCCGGGAGTTTATTGATACCGGTTACATTCCGACCTATGCCAGGGCAGTTGAGTTGGCCCGTCGACGAGAGAGCGAATTATCTCGTAGGGATCCAGTAGTAGAGCAGCCGCGAGTTACTCAGTCAGCTGGGCATGTTGGAGGTTCTGACCGGGGCAGAGACCGAGATAGAGATAGTCGCTCCGGCCAGTTTCAGCCGAGGGGTGATGACCGTCGACGTACCGAGTCAGAGGGAGGGGATAGGCAGAGAGATAGGTCTTCACAGAGATCAGATCGCAGGCCCGATGATAGGGGCAGTCGCTTCGGTGGGTCAGAGCAGCGGGGAGGAGCATCGAGTTCGGGATCTGTTAATAGAGAGCGGTTTTGTAGGAGATGTCGTCAGAGGCACACCGGGGAGTGTGATCCCCGCCATGTGCGTTGTTTCCGTTGTGGCCAGCCCGGCCACACCCAGTCAGGATGTACTTCGAGAGACCCGCTATGCTTTAATTGCGGGCGACCTGGTCATCAGTTGAGAGATTGCACAGCTCCACGGCAGGGAGAGTCGTGGCCACCCGCGCAGGGTCAGAGTTCTGTTGGTTCATCTGCTCGTAGAGATACTGTTCCGCCAGCCAGAGGCCGAGTTTTTCAGTTGACAGCGGAGGAGGCTCGAGATACAGCTGACGTGGTTTCGGGTACGTTCATTCTAAATGGTCATAGTGCCCGAGTATCGTTTGATTCCGGGGCAAATCATTCTTTTGTTTCGCTTGCCTTTACTGCGTATTTTACAGCTTCGCCTATTGAGTTGTCAGAGCCATTAGTTATAGAGCTTGCTGATGGCAGTGCTTCTGTTGTTAGGCATGTTTACGCCCAGTGTATATAAGAGATAGATGGTTATCCGTTTAGGATTGATTTGCTGCCTATAGGGATCGGTAGTTTTGATGCTATAGTGGGTATGGATTGGTTAGCTTTTCAGCGTGCTGACATTGCTTGTTCTAAGAAGATCATTCGACTACCGGTTTTCTGAGGATCGTGTCATTACTGTGTGTGGAGAGCGCAGTAGAGGTAGTGTTGGCCTCATTTCTGCGATTCAGGCTAGCCGTTGTTTAGCCAACGGTTGTTCCTCCTTCCTAGCAGATGTGGTTGATGCAAAGAAGGAGAAGAAGAGTATAGGGGTTGTCGATGTTGTTTCTGAGTTCCTCGACGTGTTTCTCGAGGAGCTACCTGGATTGCCGCCGGACAGACAGGTAGAGTTTCGTATAGAGTTGGTGCCAGGTGCTACTCCCATTGCACGCGCACCTTACCGTTTGGCTCCTACCGAGATGAGGGAGCTGGTGAGTCAGTTGCAGGAGTTGTTGGATCGTGGTTTAATCCGACCGAGTACGTCACCGTGGGGTGCTCCAGTTCTCTTCATAAAGAAGAAAGATGGGTCGATGAGGATGTGTATAGACTATCGCGAGCTTAATAAAGTGACGGTGATGAACCGTTATCCTCTTCCGCGGATAGATGATTTGTTCGACCAGTTGTAGGGGGCCGGTGTGTTTTCGAAGATTGACTTGCGTTCGGATACCATCAGTTGAAGGTTTATGACTAGGATACAGCGAAGACAGCATTCAGGACCCGATATGGTCACTATGAGTTCTTGGTTATGCCATTTGGGCTAACCAACGCCCCAGCAGCCTTCATGGACCTGATGAATAGGGTCTGCCGTCCGTATCTTGATCAGTTTGTCATAGTGTTTATAGATGACATCCTGATATATTCCCGATCAGTAGAGGAGCATGCGGCGCACCTATGAGAGATTCTTAGTGTGTTGCGAAAAGAGAAGTTGTACGCGAAGTTCTCGAAGTGTGAGTTCTGGCTTCGAGAGGTGCAGTTCCTGGGCAATGTCGTTTGCGGCGAGGGTGTTTCTGTAGACCCCGCTAAGACAGAGGCTGTTATGAGCTGGGAGAGGCCTCAGAGTGTGGCAGAGATTCGCAGTTTCCTGGGTTGGCCGGATATTATCGTCGATTTATCCAAGACTTCGCTTTGATCGCAGTACCGTTGACTCGTTTGACTCGCCAGTCAGTCCCATTTGAATGGACAGAGGACCAAGAGTTCGTTTTCGAGGAGCTGAAGCGTCGATTGTGCCAAGCTCCGGTATTAGCCCTGCCTGAAGGCACCAGTGATTTTGTTGTGTATACTGACGCTTCGGGGACAGGGTTAGGATGTGTATTGATGCAGAGGGGCCGAGTGATTGCTTATGCTTCTCGTCAGTTAAAAGACTACGAGAAGAATTATTCGACCCATGATCTAGAGCTGACGGCTATCGTGTTTGCGCTGAAGATTTGGCACCATTATCTGTACGGAGTTCCTTTCACCTTATTTACCGATCATAAGAGTCTCCAGTACTTATTCAGTCAGCGAGATCTGAATATGCGGCAGAGACGGGGACTAGAGTTAATCAAAGATTATGATTGCGACATTCAGTATCACCCGAGTAAGGCGAATGTAGTAGCAGACGCGCTCAGCCGAAAGGAGCGCGGATCTTCGAGTCGGGCATGTAATTACAGGGTCGAGGTGACGTCTACCCTGATAGAGAGGCTTCGAGAGGCCCAGGCCATCGGGATGCGTTCAGAGAACCACCGGAGAGAGCATATTCTAGGTCAGCTACAAGAGTTCGGGACCGACTCTCGGGGATTATATGTAAAACAGGGCCGAGTTTGGGTCCCTAGGGCCAGTGATGTACGACAATTGATCTTGGAAGATTCCCATAAGTCCCGCCTTGCTATTCATCCTAGTAGTACGAAGATGTATCATGATCTCCGTGTGTTGTATTGGTGGCCCGGTATGAAACGGGATATAGCCGAGTTTGTCGAACGTTGTTTAACATGTCTACAGGTGAAGGCCGAGCACCAGAAGCCCCATGGTCGGTTACAGCCATTAGAGATTTCTCAATGGAGTTGGGAGCATATCACGATGGACTTCGTTACAAAGCTACCGCGGACTCCACGTGGTTATGATGCGATATGGGTGATAGTAGACCGGCTTACGAAGACAGCGCATTTCCTGCCGATCCGGGAGACTTATTCGTTGGAGCAGCTCGCTCGAGTTTACTTATATGAGATTGTCTCCCGTCATAAGCACTGCTTATCACCCCCAGTCTGACGGCCAGTCTGAGCGTACAATCCAGACAATGGAGGACATGCTACGAGCTTGTGTGGTGGATTTTGGTGGTAGTTGGGATTCGCATCTGCCATTAGTTGAATTTGCTTATAATAACAGCTACCACTCTAGCATTAAGATGCCTCCATTCGAAGCATTATATGGTCGTAAGTGTCGTAGTCCTGTGTGTTGGACCGAGGTGGGGGAGAAAGAGATTACAGGTCCTAAGATCATCCATCAGACTAGTGAGAAGATAGCAGTGGTCAGAGAGAGATTACAGATAGCTCAGAGTCGACAGAAGTGCTATGCCAATAAGAGGACCAAAGAATTAGAGTTTGATGTGGGCGAGTGGCTACTACTGAAGGTATCCCCGTGGAAGGGTGTGATTCGATTCCGGAAGCGAGGTAAGCTCAGTCCGAGATTTATTGGGCCATTTTGTATAGTCGAGCGAGTGGGCACGCAGGCCTACCGATTGGAGTTGCCTCCAGAGTTGCGTGGGGTACACTCTACCTTCCATGTTAGTTACCTGCGACGATGTTTAGCCCCGCAAGAGGAGACGGTTCCCATGTCAGAGATCGAGATAGTGGGCAGTTGAGATACGTTGAGCATCCCGAGACTATTCTGGATCGTAAGGTGAAGAAATTGTGGAAAAAGGAGATCTCGCTGGTGTTAGTCCAATGGCGGTATCATAAGGGTTCCAGTGCTACCTGGGAGCCCGAGGCGGACATGCGACAGCGTTATCCGCATTTGTTCTAATGAGATTGAGATCTCGAGGACGGGATCAGTTCTAGAGGGGAGGATTTGTAACATCCGAAATCTAGCAGCAGGTACGTGTAATTTAATTATTGCTTTAAGAGTTATTCCGATGAGTTGGCGGATTTTAATTGATTAATTGCGCGTGAGTTGGCAAAGTAGATTGCTATTACGTGTAATTTTAATCGATTGAGATAATAACCGGTTTAGTAGTAATTGTGGGTTGGGGTTGTTTTAATGAGTTAATTGACATTCTAAACCCAAGTCGTTAATTTGGGATTAATTGGATTAGCGGGTATCTACCCGGTAGTTAGTAAGTATCGTACCCGTTTTAATTAGGTGTCGGACCCAAAACGTATAAATACTTGTTGATAGCTCCTTTTCCTTCATTCTTGCAATCTCAAGAGCTTATGTGTGTGTGTATTTTCCAGCTGAATTCAAGAGAAAGAGAGGTGAGGGACAGATTGAGATCAGCCATAATAGAGAATCATAACTTCTTCTTCTTCTTCAAATTGGAGACTAAGCTTAATCTAGCAAGAAGAGAGTGAATCAAGGTTAGTAGCTATTGCTAAATTGAGTTAAGTTGTAGTACTTAATAGTTGTGGTGGATTGGAGTCAGTTTATAACCCCTATAATGTGAGAAATCGAGTTTGGGAAGTATCTCCCATGGCTGTGTAAAACAGAGACTCCTCTGTTCTGTTCGTCGCCACAGCGCGACCGCGCTCCCCTGGTCGCGCCCGCGATCAGGATGAGTCGGCTAAGGGTGATCGCTGGCGGTGGGATCGCACCCGCGCTCCCAGACCGCGACCGCGATCGTGGTCGTGCTCCTGGCCGCGCTCGTGAGTCCGGGTCCGTTGGCTGATATCGAGTTCGTGAATTTAGTAGTATAGTTGTTGTGGGTTCAGTAGCTAGTCGTTACAGTATAGTTGTATTTATTTTGCCAGGATTCGTAGCTAAGCCTGGGACTTGTAGAGCCCGTCGTTGATAGCGAGACTGTAGTCGTGTTTCAGGTGAGTTACTTACTTGTTGTTATTATCCGGGTCCAGTGCGGATCCTTTTATATGTTGGCACTCGTTAGCACAGAGCAGAGCACGTGGTTTACGCGTACTGGTGTGGTGCGCAGAGTAGAAAGACCTGTTGGGTCATTCCCAACTCAGAGGTCCTGACAACCCGCTACTTTGTGGAGTGGGCTATGCAGGCTATTCCGGGTCGCTCCCGATGAGGCGTCGGGCAGTTGAGGCCGGCCGCATGTTGATTTTAGTCGTTATATTGTGCTAACTATTTTATAAACTGTTTTAAAGTTGTTTATAGTAACTTACCAGCTTTTCGCTGACTGTTGTTTTAACTGTGGATCTCAGGTTCGAGGACTGAGGCTAGGGATACAGCGGGCAGTAGCCGAGACCCGCCGTGTGGACAGTAGTTAGCGACTACTTTCGTAAGTAGTCTTGATATTTTGTGGTTTGGCTTATTAGCCAGTGACCTTTGGATGACTGTAACCTTTGATCATGTTGTGGTTGACTGACGTTACTGACGGGGGTTGGTTCCCATTTTATGCCTGATGTTGATGTTTAGTATTAATTAGTTGTTTAACCCTTGATGATGTTGTCTATGATTGGATAACGTGGACTATGAGTCCCGTGTGGCATTAGTCGTAAAAGTAGGGTGTTACATGTTATTAATATAACATCGACATTTTATATGCTTTATGGTTTATTGGTTTACCACGCATATTATATTATGTCAAATTGATGAAATACTAGTTTAGCAACCCATGTATTACATGGGGTATAGAATGATTATTTTTTTTATATAAAAATCATTTTAAATAAAAGGTTAATATTAAAATTGTATCAAATATGAATATAAATATGTTACTAGTTTATTAACCCGTGTAATGTATGGAAATTTTAATAAATATATTTTTCTTAAAACTATATAAACTTAAAATAAAAAAACTAATATGTTCATTAATAACTTTTAAATTTATCACTAAAATATCTTTTAAACATTGTTTGTTGAGATTTTAATGGATATAGATTTAGATTCATTAATAGTAAAAATAGTAATGTATGCTTGGCAATCCTCGTTAAGCCAATTGACATTCTATTCAAATGACATGTGGTTTTTAGTTACTCATTTAATAGAACATATAGATTTAGTGTTTTGCTACGTTATTAAATAGGGAGAATTTCATATATACCCTCCCAAAACTTCATAATATCATATATACCCAACCTAAAATTTTAATATCATATATATCCTTATTAAACATCATAATATCATATATACCCAATTTTAATTACTAATATCACATATATCCCTCTTAAACATCATTAATATCATATATACCCAAATTCATTAATTTAATTATTTTATAACATTTTAAACTCATAATTAATATTGCTTATTAATTAATGACAATTATGCCCTTACTCATTTCTTCTTTCAACTAAACTTCAAAATATCATATTTATCCAACTTAAATTAAAATATGATATCCCTTTTAATAATTTTATATAATCTATTTTTGTAAACTTTAATAAATACATTCTTCAAACTAAAACAAATTAACATTAAAATAAAAATAAAAATAGAAAAAATTGCATCATGTTTTTGCTCGTTTGTAATTAAATCATATCGTCTTATTATATTATCTTATTTTTTTTTTCTACAGTAATCTATATATACAATTAACTGATTACATATTATGTTCTTTATTTTCTTTTTCGTTTAGAATTTTATAGTTGTATCGCATTTTATTTTTTTAATTTAGTATATATTATTTGTTTTCTATACATTAGTTTCAAATTTTTTTTCAAGTTTGCATTCGTTTTATAACTATTGTCTATTTAGTTTACTTTTTTTTTATTTTAATATTTAATCTAGTATATGAGTTATAACTTATTATCCGATTTAATTAATTGTGTATATTTTGTGTTAACGATAAGATTATGTGTGTGTGTGTCTATATATATATATATATGTATAATCTTATATATTTAGAGTCCAGTTTTATTATAATTTGTTTAATAATTATTAACTAGAATATATTTTAATATTAAAATTACCAGATGAAATTTGTACGTTATTAGTAAATTAATTTTTTATTATAAATATATGGTTATTTTTACTAGTAAAAAATTCAATTTTTTTAAACAAACCTTTAATATTAAAATATTTTCTAGTTAGTATTTATTAAACAATTTATTATAAAACTGGACTTTAAATATATATATATATATATATATATATATATATATATATATATATATATATATATATATATATATATATATATATATATATAGGATTATATATATAATCTTGTAGTTAATACAAAATATACACATCTAATTACATCGGATAACAAGTTTTAACTCAAATACTAGACTAAATATAAAAATAAAAAAGAGTAAACTAAAGAATGCAAACTTGAAAAAAAAAGTAGAAACTAATTAATGTATTAGAAAACAAAAAAAATATATACTAAATTAAAAAAAAAAACAAAATGCGATGCAAAGATAAAGTTCGAAAAGAAAAAGAAAAAAAAAGAACATAATACATAATCAGTTAATTGTATATAATTACTGTATAAAAAACCAAATAAGAAAATATAATAAGACGATACGATTTGATTACAAACAAGTAAAAAGATAATACAACTTTTTTATTTTTAATGTTAATTTGTTTTAGTTTGAAGAATTTATTTAGTAAAGTTTACAAAAATAAATTATATAAAAGTATTAAAAGTGATATGATATTTTAATTTAAGCTGGATAAATATGATATTTTGAAGTTTATTTGAAAAAAGAAATGAGTAAAGGTATAATGGTCATTAATTAATAAGCAACATTAATTATGAGTTTTAAATGTTATAAAAATAACTAAATTAATGAATTTGGGTATATATGATATTAATGATGTGTAAGAGGGATATATTTGATATTAATAACTAAAATTGGGTATATATGATATTATGAGGTTTAGGAGGGATATATATGATATTAAAATTTTAGGTTGGGTATATATGATATTATAAAGTTTTGGAGGGGTATATATTAAATTCTCCCTATTCCAAAAATACTTTTTTGATCCAATGGCTCTAAAAGGTTCCTAAGTTCTTACCATCTTTGAGGTTCTTAAAAAACCTCTCCCTAGTAACTTAATCATATAAATGATAGGATAAATTATAATTTTTGTTGCTGTGTTATGCACAATTATAGTTTTCGTTCTTTTCACGTTGAAATTACAATACAATATCTATGATTGAGGTTTTGTTATGTTTTTTGTTCTTTGAACGGTTTTTGTTTAAAACATGACCGTCCTTTTATTTCACTTTTTGTATCTAATCAAATTAGTTTTCCTTTTGTTTAATTTTTTATTGCTTTTACTCCATTATTATTGTGATTTACAGTTTCATATCAATCAAATAACAATTCAAGAACAATAACAATTCAGTAATCAAAACTAACCTAATGATTGTATTCTTAAATGTCGATTACAAGAATGATGAGAAGATCTTCCAAGTCAGTAACCGCTTTTTCCGTACAAAAAGTGAAATGTCAGATATTTAGAATATTGAAAGTCAAACCTACTATATATATACATAATTTTCACAACTATAGAAGAAATACAAAACAACCCCTATACTTTGATTTCCATCAATTATAATACATTCTAACAATCTCCCCCTTTGATGGAAAGTGCAAAGTCTTTAAATTGACAATCCAAGCTTTTGTTCAAACCTTCTTATGCTTTTACGATCCGAAAGCCTCCATTCAATCTTTGAGATGAATTCAACCATGAGTTTTCGGTCATTCACAGATAAAGCTCCTCTCTTCGTCTTTCTCTTTTTATCGGCTGCAAACTTTCCCTTCAAACCACTCAAAACTTTGTTCAGTGTACCATCTGAATATCTGTTCAGTTCTACACTTCTCATAGCCCTTAGCTTCTTATTTCTATCTCTGTACATAACAGCTGAATGCTTTACCATGACAACTTGAAATTCTTTCAATTCTCCAGCAAACTTGATATCTCTGTGAGGAGCTGTCATGTTTATCTTCCTCATCCCTCGTTCAACACCTATCTGCAGATCTTGCATTGACATCAATACCAATTTGGTATGCATGAAGTGAAAAAGTGTCTTAAGTGCAAATCTGCAGTGTTCATTTATTTTATTTCTGCACAATTCATCAAATAGATCTTCAATGTCGGCCAGGTGCATATTGAACATATCCGCTTCTGTGAACGTATAAGTGTTTCCATCAGCTCTAGTAACAGTGAACGTCGGATAGAAAATCTTAACAAATCTGTCCTTTTCTATTTTCACCAGATCAACTATCCTGAACTCACTCTTAACTTTCTCAACTTCTTGTGTCTTATTTCTCAGAAAGCTAGCATAGTTGACCAGATTTGGCATGTTCGGCTCTAAAACCCTAAATAACTTGAGAAAAGAACACGGTGCTTGTTTCTCGCAAAATATTCGTTTTTCCAGAATATCTTCGATATACGGCATCTTGTTCCTTTTTCCTGATAAATTCTGCTGATCGATTCTCTGGAAGCTCAAGCTTCTTTACTTTCTTCTTACTAATCTCATCTTTATTCAACAGTGTAAGCATGTCTTGAATTTCCCTTTGAACGACTTGTTGTGCTTCAAATCTGAGTCTATGTTGCTTTTGAGACTCATCTGCCAGCACATATTCATTAAAGAATCTTTCCATCACCTCAACTTCATTTAACACAATTTTTTTTGAATAACCACGTTTTCCACCGGAAACTCTTCAGCTTCTTCCTTAACTTGAATAACCACCTCAGGCTTTTCAACCGTTGGTGTCGATACAGTATCTTTCAAGATCTCCTGAACTAACCCTTCTTCCTCTTCGATCCTCTCACCTCGGAAATCAACATCAGTTAATGTAATTACATCATCATCTTCAGAAACTTCAATGTATTCCTCTCTCTCTTCTTCTACAGCTTGAATTCTTAATTCATGTTCCATAACTTGAACATCATCATCAGAATCATTATATTCTTCAAAATTGTAAATATCAGACTGAATGTTCAAAGGAACTGGAACATCTTCATAAAGAATCAATCCCAGCTCACTTTGTTCACCAGCCGATTCTTTTGTGCCCCCGGCTTCTCTCTCTTTAACTTCAGCTTCTTTCTCTGGGTACGTTATCATCAAAACCCCAGGTGTAGGCTCATCAAGCTTTCTCCTCTTCTCCCCCTCATGAGGAGCATCATCGGAGTCTTCATCATGCTCATCATGTTTCCTTTTGGATGAGGAAGCTTGAGCCTTACAAGTTTCTTCAACTGCTGCAACTCTTTATGATAAATTGCCCAACGCAGTTATCACCGTGCTTTCCAAACTTATCATGCGCTCTCTCATTTCATCAAATTGTTCAAACACAAACTCTTTCAACTCTTCCTTTAATTCATCGATAGCTTGATTTGACTCAGATTGCTTCATCGATTCTTCTGCAACAGACTTTCCCTTTAAAAACTTGTGAATGTTCGACATCTGTGCCATCACCTCAGACAACTGAGCAGATACATGCGTATTCACCCCAACAACAGCTGCATTTAACGCTTGATTCAATGTAGATTCAGTAACAAAAGGGGATAGAGTCACCACTGGGTCACGTAGACTTCCAGTTGTCACAACAGTCGAACTTGTGAAAAGCACGTATGTGTGGCCAGTACTCAGAGTTGGCAATGTAGTCGCTCTGACTGGACTTCCACCCTCTTCAAGCGACGGAGCAACAAATGCTTCCGTTGCTGAGGATGTTTTAGTGGGAACACGAAGTTCAACCACACTGACTTCAACAGATGAAGTTGACTCTAGTGTCCTAAGCTGTATAGGATCTATACTCGGTGAATGAATTGAAGTCGTACACTCGGGCAGATGTGCACTTATTTCAATATCTATCAAGTCCAAATGACTCTCGGATAGACTATATGGTTCATCCCGGTGCTCAACTGAAACAATCTCCTGTTGAGAGGAGACTGAGTGGATGGTTGGGTGTGCTGTCGTCAGTGGGATACTGAATTCTTCAATGCTAACTCTCATAGGAGAGCTAACAGCATATGTGGTTAAACCCCAGCTTTCTAGGTTTAAGGTATCCCTCACACTCTCTTCTGCAATACTCACTATATCTATCATCACACTTCCTCCCTCATGATGATCACCACCATCAGCACCATCATCATCATCATCATTATCATCACCTTCACCTTCACCTTCTTCTTCTTGAATATCCGATAACGTTCTCTCAGAATCAGATTTCTGAACCTCTTCCTCACCACCCCTTACAACATCCTCTCCCTCACTCACTGGTTGGTCACCCTGAACTTCAGCCCCATGCTGAGGTTCCTCTCGTCCTAAGGCTCATTGGGTAAGAGATCCCGGTTCCTGGGTCTCTATTGGAGCATGATCTATCCTATATAATTTTACATGCTCACTCTCTTGATCTGCATATTTCAACAATGACTCCGGGATCGGCATGATATTTGCATTTGGAGAATCCGGCACTTCGTGTAAACTCATCATCACATAATCAGGACATCGCTGTGAATTTGTTCGCTTCGGAATATTCTCATTTGCTCGTAGAATTCCTCGGATTAGAATTTGTATGAATCTCTGGAGCGGAACAAACTTTCTTGCTCTATTTGTTGTTTTGGCAAGAACAATCTCCTTTAAGTCCTCCCAGATGCACTGAGCATAATCATAATGCTTGTTAAAAGCAATTCCATGAAAGATCCGTAGATAATGAATGCTACATCTGTCGATGCCTGTGTGCTTAGAAGTCATACACCTATTGATAATCCCAAATAGCGTGTACCATTCCCCATTCAAACCATTTCTATGAAATTTGGAGCTCTTTGGTAGTGGCTTTGAGTAGCCCAGACATATCAAATCATGAACAAGTTCCTCATCTGATACAAAATCTTCAAAATCAGCCAACTCAGGAAAGTTAACTGTATCTATACGTCTTGGAAGAAATAGGTTGTGACGAAGTCTGGCAAGAGTGATTTTGGTTTTGAATTGGTCTATGGTAACTTTGAAGTGGTGATTGCCATCAACAGGAACAAATTTGACTGTGTGCCAAAATTGTTGTAGGTAGACCTGTGGGATAGATGGTTTATATTGAAGAAGATAACCTAACGGATGGCCTTTGAGAATGTCAACTATTATAGGATGACTGACTTTAATAACCTTGGTATCCAAACGATGGTTATTGTCTCTGAAGGGTAGGCAATGTTTGGGTTTGATTAATTGATTATCTGGGATGATAGTTGAAGGTGAGGGACGGGCAACAGAGGTTGAACGAACAGGTGTGGATACGAGTGTATGATTGGATGATGAATGAGAATCAAATGAATTGGAATTCTGAGACTGTACTGGAGATGCCATTTGAACACCTGTAAACAAATAAAAATCATGTTAGTCAGAACAGGTAAACAAATGAAAATCCTTCAAATGTAGAAAAACTGTAACATTTCATCAGAAATTATAAAAACTTGTGATTTTCTGTTTAAGGCATCGGGATTCCAGACAATAATACACTATTATTGAAAGGATTCCAGAGTCAATCGTTTAGAGACCAATGTTAGAAAAACACAAATTTATAACAATTTCATGAAAAAATGTGACATTTTTCTTAAAACATTAAAAATTCAACACTTGGAAAAAAATTTCCTTTGAAACTCGAATGAAACTACAACACTCTCGAATGACTCTTTATTGGTCTCGAATAATACATGACCCAACTCGAGTAAGTCTATAAAGCAACTCGAATGCCATGTAGACTATCTCGAAAATAACTTGGAATAAACTCGAACATAACATGAAACAACTCGAATAGTTCTTGATGCAACTCGAATAAGTCTTGAAGTTTCTCGAATGATCAATTAGTCCAACTCGAATGAAATAAATGTTAAACTCGAATGAAACATGAGAGTATATGGACCATCTCTATTATGACTAACACACAACTCGTATGAAGATTACCACAACTCGAATAAAGCATAAGTGTTCTCGGACTATGTATCAATCGAGACTTAAATTCTGAAATTTTCTAAGTCTAACAAACTTAATCAACTCGAATCACATATAGAGTTTCTCGAATAATTCTTCATTCAACTCGATTTATTCTTGATGGTTCTCGATTAACATTGTACTCAACTCGAATAACTCTTGGTCTTTCTCGAGTGTCATAGTACTCAACTCGAGTAACTCTAAAGTTTTCTCGAATATCCCTTTGATCGAGAAATTGTTCTGAAATTTATTTTTCAAGTATTTTCACACTGATTTTTCAAAAATTGATTTCAGGGACCTTTTTATTGATTAAACTCTTTTGTCCCACTCGAAAAACTTTGAACACTTTTGTTTTACTGAACTTCGAATAAAAACAACATTTAAGTTGTTAAAAATTCTAATTTCAGAAAAACTATGAACTCGAAACTTTTGAATACGAAAAATCAACAAATCTGTTTGTGTGGATTGTTTTGAACCATGAAATTTCATATTCATGTTCACATTCATACAACGAATCATTCCACACATTTAATTTCAGTTTGTTGAACAAAAAATCAAGAACACCATTAACACTAATACGAACACTTCGAACAAAAATATAAAGTGATGAACACAACAGTTAACAGTTACTTATTGATGTAAAAACAAATGAAAGAAACATACAAAACAAAAAAATTACTCACAATATATTGAAATAGTTTCTTGAATCTTTCGAAGATATGTGGGTTTGAGGTTTCTTTATGTTGAAGAAACTTGTTGGAGAAGAAGATGGGAAGTCGGTTTCCGAAAAAAAATGTTTTTGAAATTTGAAATTCAAATTTATAAAAACATTTGACCCGGCCCTAGTTTGACCCGGCCCTTGTATTTAAAACATTACCGGCCCAATGTTCTACATTTTTAGATCCACTAAATCTCCACATCCCAATATCTTTGCAAAAAAAATTTAACAAAATAAAAACAACAACAAAAACAAAAAAAAATATTGATAAAAAAATAATAATTGAAAACCAGATTTAAACACAAGCAACACCAACAAACAGAAAGAAAAAAATTGAAAACAAACAATAAAAAAAATTAAAAAAATACACATAAACAAAAATTAACAGACACACAAAAAAATTTAAATGCTCCCCCTTTAATTTCTGAATGATGCTCCCCCTCAAATGTGTATCATTTCTCTCAACTCAGCTCCCCTACAAAATATCAGAGAAATTTAATCAAATTTTCTCAAAATCAGATTTATTCATTTTCTGCTCCCCCTGCACATGACAATCCATATCTTGTTAAATTCAAAAGAATATTAACTTTTTAAGATTCAAGAATTTAACATCAGATTAAAATCAATAAAAAAAATAAAAAAATTAAAATTATACATTGAAACTACTGAATTATTAAATCTCAACGATTCAACATACCTAATTTGTATACCAAAAAATTAAACCTTTTTTCATTTAACGATTTGGTAAAAAATCAGCTAGTTGATATTCAGTAGGCACAAAATATAATTCTATATTTCCATTTTCTACATGATCCTTTATAAAATGGTACCGAATGTCAATGTGTTTTGTTTTTGAATGTTGCACTGGATTTGATGCAATAGTGCGCTATGAGAATCACAGTAGATGGGTATTTTCTTTGGTGTAAACCCATAATCGCGTAGTTGGTTCTTCATCCACAACACTTGAGAACAACAAGAAGATACAGCAACGTACTCTGCTTCAGCTGTAGACAATGAGACACAATGTTGTTTCTTGGATGACCAACACACGGGTTTGTCACCTAAGAACTGTACTGCTCCAGACGGACTTTTTCTGTCCATCTTATCACCTGCGTGATCAACATCAGAAAAAGCAGTTAGATTAAATGAAGATTCTCTAGGATACCACAAACCAAGGTTTGGAGTGCCTTTGAGATATCTTAAAATTCTTTTCGCAGCTGTTAAATGTGATTCTTTAGGATTCGCTTGATATCTTGCACAAACACATGTAGCAAACATAATATCCGGTCTACTAGTTGTTAAGTACATCAATGACCTAATTATACCTCGATAGTGAGTTACATCTACAAGTTTCCCCGAAATATCCTCATCGAGTTTTGACTTTGAATCCGGAGCCATGGGAGTTTTCATAGGGGTACTGTTAACCATGTTAAATTTCTTTAACATGTCTTGTATATATTTTGACTGATTGATAAAAATACCATCAGCTAATTGTTTAACTTGTAATCCTAAGAAAAAATTTATTTCACCCATCATGCTCATTTCAAATTTTTGGGACATTAAAAATGTGAATTTCTTGCAAAATTCCGGATTTGTAGACCCAAATATTATGTCATCTACATATATTTGTATAACTATGATATCCGGCCCCTGATGTTTTATAAACAGGGTTGTGTCAACTGCACCTTTGTTGAATCCACATTTCACCAGATATGTTGAAAGTGCATCATACCAAGCACGCGGTGCTTGTTTAAGGCCATACAGTGATTTATCTAAAATATATACATGATCAGGTTTTGAAGGATCAGTAAAACCTTCGGGCTGATATGTATATACTTCATCTGTTAGTTCCCCGTTTAAAAACGCAGTTTTAACATCCATTTGATAAACTGTAAAGTTCTTATGAGCGGCAAAAGCTAAAAACATTCTAATCGCTGATTCGTGCAACTGGTGCAAACGTTTCATCGTAGTCAATCCCTTCTTGTTGGTTGTATCCTTTGGCAACGAGACAAGCTTTATTTCGAATGATTACTCCATGTTCGTCCTTCTTGTTTTTAAAGATCCATTTCGTGCCTATAATTGATTTATCTTTTGGGCGCTCAACAAGTCTCCAGATCTTTAACCGTTCGAACTGGTTCAGTTCTTCTTGCATCGCCACAATCCAATCAGCATCCAGAAGTGCTTCTTTTACATTCTTGGGCTCTATTTTACTTAGAAAATTTGAAAACAGACACTCATTTATGGTGGCCCTTCTGGTTTGGACTGAAGCGGATGGATCACCAATAATGTTTTCTATTGGGTGATTTCTTGTCCACTTAAAAGTATGTGGAAACGGTTCTATTTGGTCTTGATTGGGATTACGATCTAGATATGTTGGTTGGGGAGTTACTTCAGATGTAGTAGGTGGGACATCTGAGGTAGGAGCTTCTGAATGTTCAGAAGTTATGGGGGTTTCAGAAGGATTTGGAGGTTCAATGGGTTGTACAATCTCAGTTGTCGACTGCACATTTGTTGTTGAGGCTTCTCCAGTTTCTTCTGAAACTTGTTGTTGAGAAAGATCAGAGACTACGACTGGATTTTTAGTAATCCTGTCAGGCACCAAATTTAGAACATTAGTTTTGGGCTTTTCAAAATAGTCTTCATAAAAATTCTCAAACAACTTATGTAATTCTGAGTGTTCAGCATTTTATTCAGATGACTCCAATGAAGTCTGCGTTTGAAGATCGGGTCCTGAACTGGTGTGTTCAGAAGCCATTACCACTCCTTCATCAAATTTGGCATTCACGCTCTCGTTGACTGTCTTGGTTCTCTTGTTGTACACACGGAAGGCAACCGACTCCTTTGAATATCCGATGAATATTCCTTCATCTGCTTTTTGATTAAACTTTCCAAGATTATCTTTGTCGTTTAGAATAAAGCATCTGCTACCAAAGACATGGAAAGTTTAATATTAGGTATTCGTTTATTAATCAATTCATAAGGAGTCTTTCCGAATCTCTTATTTATGATTGAACGATTTTGTGTGAAACAAGCTGTTGCAACTGCTTCTGCCCATAAGAATAACGGTAAATTTGAATATGGCAACATCGTCCTAGCTGATTCCACTAGTGTCCGATTTCTTCTTTCAACTACACTGTTTTGTTGTGGAGTTCGAGCAGCTGAAAACTGAAGTGTAATTCCTATAGAATTCAAAAATGAGTCAAGCGATTTGTTCTTGAATTCTGTTCCGTTATCTAAGCGGATTGTTTGAATTTTGAGTTGCAACTTCACTTGTATTTTCCGAATGAAGTCTATGATAGTTTCGGTTGCATCCGATTTGGACCTCAGGAAGAAAACCCATGTGTATCGTGAATAGTCATCAACTATCACCAATACATATCGTTTCTTATTAATGCTTTGTACTCTCATTGGTCCACACAAATCCATATGCAGTAATTCCAGTGCTCTCGTGGATGAGTGTTCAGTTTTGGATTTGTGTGTAGTTCTTGTCATTTTTCCTTTTTCACATGCGGCACACAACTGCTCCTTTTGGAATTTGAGAGTTGGCAGCCCTTTAACTAACCCCCCTTTCGCTAGGTTGGTTAACTCATTGAAGTTCAGATGTGAAAGGTGACCATGCCATAGCCATGCTGTTTTAGATGTAGCTTTTGACATTAAGCAGGCATCTTTCTTCAAACTAATCGAGGCTAAATCAATGGAGTACAAATTGGTTTTCCTGTTTCCTGCCAATATTTCCTTTCCTTCTCTGGATCTGATGCTGCACTGATTGACTTTGAAATTGACTTCTAAACCTTTATGACACAACTGTCCAATACTAAACTGTAACATCCACGGATTCAATTTGATGTATTTTGACTAATTAAGTGGAAAATTTATATTTAAAGTTGAATTTGGGTGATTATTATGTATTTGGATATTTAGCAAAGTTTGTTGTTATTTTTAAGAAAATTGAACTCAGAATCAATTTTGTGGATTATTATGAATTTAAAAGTTATTTATGATAAATTTAAGATTAAATCGGTATTTTATGGAACCGGTTAAGTCGGGTGATGAAATGTGCAAAATGACGAAAGTAGTATATAAAGGGCAATAGGCTTCATTTTCTAGTTTACACACTCTCTCTACTCTATCTCTCTAGAAATTTTCTCTCTACATCTCTCTAAGATAAATCACAAACCGACCGTCGGATTTTCGAGAATTATAAGTTATCGGAAAGGTATCGAGGAGTACAACAGTAATCTACAAACGGATTTCAGATTTCGTGCGAATTGAGGTAAGAATCGATCCTTTTTAAGTTATGGTTTCGGTTTTGAAGAACATGAATCTCGAATCTATCATTTTATGCATATTTAAGCTTGTTTTTGATTGAAATGTTGCTGGATTATGATACTATATGCATAGTAGAATCGAATATATGCATCCTACATGATATAACACTGATTTTAGGCCTTAGAAATGAAGGATTTAAGTTGAAACGATGAACAGACTCGAATATGTCAAGAACAGAGTCGAAATGTAAGAACAGACTCGAGTTTGGTGCTAGATTCGAAGGTGTACCATCAGATTCTAAGGGGGGTTCGAATCTGATGATAGATTCGAAGGGTATGGCTTCGAATCTGATGTTAGATTCGAAGATGGGTTCGAATCTGATGATAGGATTCGAATCTGATGCTTGATTTCGAATCTAACCCGTTAAATTCGAGTTTAATGCCTAAAATTGAGAATACTACTCCCTAGAATTGTGTATTTTGAATGAAACTCATAAACAACACATAAAATGTCATGAGCTATATAAAGGTCAATATATGAACTTGAAATGGGTTCAAACTTAGTTATGGGTTAAATTTGAATGTAGACCCGAAATGGGGGAAAACGTTGCAAAACTTACGAGACTTGATTTTTATGAATTAAACGGATAATGATATGAGGAATTTGTTGTAATTGATATAACAGGTCCCTTGTGGTGTTGTTTAACCCACAGTGGGGTACTTGGTGGAATCCGGTTGAAAGCCCGAAGAGAGATAATATTGGTTTAAAGATAATACGCACCCACTGTGAGTACAGTAGATTTCGCATGATTATATCTGATTTATGTTAAGCTTTGCCTGCTGAGACCTGTTGTTTCACTTGTTTGGTTGGATTTCTACTAACTTGCGTAGATTTAGATGCACATTCTTACTTGTTGCATGTCCGTTCGATTGTTGTGCATCTAGTGATGGACCGGTGGGTCGCATCGATTACTCTGATGTTACTGCGCTATATGACGCTGGAGCTGATCCCTCCAGGTCCGGTAGGCAGTATGTCATCCCCGATCGTTCGTTTGTCTCAGATGGTTTGTGTAAATGCCGAGCCTTGGGCTCGAAGGGGCTCCGGCTCTGGTCCGTACTTGGTGTACGAAGAGAGTATACGACGTTTGTCGTCGGGGTTACTCTTGGGCTTCATAAATATTTATAATATGCGCAATCTTTGTATTCACTAAGCATTCGCTTACGTTTTAGTTGTTGTATTTTTACAGGCAAAGGAAAATCTACGGCTGGACCTTCTAGTTAGGTCGATTTGGAAGATTTGGAAGATATCTGCTATTTAATCGGTAATTATATTGTGGGACAAATGTTGTAATATATTCTGGATGATTGTAATAAATGTATGGGTGTGTAGACCTAGACTTGGTACCTGATAGCACCGTAGGGTGTTTAACACTTGTTGCACCACTTTATTTATGTTTTAATGCTTCCGCACTTAATTTAGGTTATCAGATCATTATGTTATTGCATGTTGATGATTAATCCTGGGTGTATTGTAATTGGTGGTTGTTGTGGCAAGGGTGTCACATAAACAAATTATGTCCAAGACCATCAACATAGAAAACCTTTTGAATGGTAATTTTGTCGTATTTGAGACTTCCGTATCATTTGATCGGACAAAACTGATCATTTCCAAATCTGACCGTCCCACAGAACTTTTCTACAAAGTCTGTGAGTGTGTCTCTTTGTCCGGTCATATGCTTGGAACATCCGGAGTCAAGATACCAGACATGGTTTACCTATAAGAAGAAGTAGCACATGAGGTACCCACTTGTAGTTGGGTACTTTTGTTTTAGGTAATTCATGCAAAGTATTATTTGTTTTCTTAACAGATATGGCTTTTAGCTTATCATTTGATGTTGTTTTAGGTACCCACTTTTGAACTGTTCTTTTAGGTATCCACCTTTGTACAATTCGTGGTGGAATTGTTTTTGGAATTCTTTTCTGTGGAACCTTTTTCTGTTCATAAACTGGGTCCTTTTTCTTCGGTTGCCAGACGAGCTTATTAGATTTAACAATTGAAGGCTTACAAGCACAAGAATTCAAAGCAATTAAGTCCATTCTTGAAAACTTTATACAAGAATTATTAACAAGATTATTATTACAGACAGAATGTTCAATGTTGCTATTTCTATCTGTAACAATTTTGTTCTTCACGCGCCACTCTTGTTTTATACTCTTGTTTTTCTGTTCTCTTTTCTTCTTTCTCCAAACTTGTTTTCTCGAACCGTTCACAATGATATCTGACATAAAAGAAGTATGAGAATTAGTATATTTAGATTCTTGTTTCTTCTGTAAATTTCTCATACCTTTTGAAGATTGGACTTTAAGTGCAATGGAGTCCGCTGATGAAGATGATTCATCTTTTTCAAAGTTAGGAGTATTAACAATAACTTTTGTTTTCTCCTTCTTTTGTTGTAATAATGGTGAATTTTCATATGATTTTAATGAATCTGTAGAAATTATTTGCAGAATTTTAACAGATTCTTTATTATCATCTGATTGTTTGTTATGCAAAGGTTTGATAAATTCATCAATTTTACCAAATATTTGCTCTAATGAATTAAAGTCAGAGTGCATGTACAGATCAAATTCCTTTTCTGAATTTATAGAATCTAGAGAAGTTGAGAATTGTGGATCAGACAACTTTATGTTTTTAGGCTGATTTTGTAACTTTTGTTCCATAGTTCTTAGTTCAGCCTTGAGAGTTCCATTCTCTGTCTCAAAATTTTTAATTTTCAATTCTAGATCAGAACTTATCTTTTCTAGAATTGAATATGGCAGATATAACTTTTGAGATTGAGTAGGTAATTCAGACAAATCCTTTTCAGAATATGTTTGAATGTACTCTTCTTTAATATCAGAAATATTACTTGTTTAATTTATTCTAGTATAATCACCAGAATTTTGCATTTTGTCTGATCGTAATCTTATTATTTCTTCACTGGATTCTACTTCATCAGTGGCTTTCATAAATGACATTTTTAATCCTAAGTTCATGTATCTGACATCATATAGTGTTGGTGAACTAGATATTGCTTTTGTCAGATATTTTGGATTTTCCCAACCAATTCCAGATTTAGAATTATAAAATTCTGTGTCTTTTGGTTGATTTAAATAAATGGTTTGATCTGTTTGCCCTCTTTTGATAAATTCATCTTCCATCTTCTTTATTTTCTCATAAAGTTTAGTTCGTTCTTCAAAAATAGCATGATATTTTACACAAAAATTGGAAGCTTCTAATTCTGCAATTCTCAGTCTTTCTTGTAAGTCAGATATATTCTGATTAAGATCAAGTATTTTGCTTTGTAGTTCTCTTTCCTTATCTTGTAAATCTGAAACTGCTCGTAAGGCTAATGCTTTATCTTTGGAAAAATCTAAAACTAAGTTATGTTCATTTCGAAGTTTGTTTTCCAAGAATGAGCATTTTTCTTTTCCGCCTTTAAAGATTTTTCAAACTTATTAAGCATATAGGCCATATTAGTTAGTTTTTCTTCTAGTACACATGATACATCAATATCAGAGTCAAAATTAGAATGTACCTCCGGCTTATCTGAACCATCTGATCTCTCAGACTCTGAATCTTCATCATTTTCAGCCTCAGTGTTGCCAGTTGCCATCAATGCAACTTCTTCTGTCTCTTCCTCCTCTGATTCTTGTCTTTCTGCATCCTCTTCATCAGTTAAACCAACCCACACTTCATCCTCAGCTATCATAGCTGATTCACTCAATTCTGACTCATTGAGAACCTCGGATTTCAGGCAAATATGAGCATCTTCATCCAGAATATCTTCATCTTCAGATAACTGCAACCAGTGGTCATCCTCTGCCATAAGAGCTTTTCCAGACTCTTTTTCTTTGGCTAATAGAGTCTTTCTCGTATAGTAGTCTGAGTTTTGAACTACTGGGAGTCTACATTCTCGGGCATAATGACCTGGTTTTCCACAGTTGTAACATTTCTGTTCTGAATCTTTCTTTGCTGACTTGTCTGATTTTTCATATATGTTAGTCTTTCTTCCACTGCTTTCTCCAGATTTTTCATATTTGTCCTTCTTCTCAATTTTCCTCGAGCCTGTTTTGTAGCGCATCTTATTGTTGGTTGGCTTTCTGTAGAACTTCTTTTGAAAGGCTTTTGTTAGCAGTGCCATCTGCTTTTTCATTTCTTCGATCTCTGAGTCTGCAGATGAATCGGAGGATTCTGATTCGGAAGATGTACTGCTGATTACTGCTCTTTTCTCCTTTTTCATTTTGTATTTGTACTTTTTCTCTGCCATTAGAGCCAGTGGATCAGCAGTTTCTTTCTCGGCTTTCTTCTTTCCTGATATTTTCCTCAACACAACCTCTTGGTAGTTGTTGAGGTTCTCAAATATCATTTGAAAATCCATTTCTTCAATATCCTTTGTTTGTTGGATAATCATAGCATATTTCTCCCATTCAGGATTCAGAACATTTAGGAACTTGACATTTATGTCCAGATTGGACTTTGTCACTCCATTTCGTTTCATTTCACTTACCAAACTCACAAACCTTAGGTAAGTGTTTTCCAGTAGTTCTTCTTCACGGGCTCTGAAATTTTCAAACGTCATTAGGCTGTTTCTAGCCCTGTTTGTGGCAGCTCTGTCAGATCCCCTCATCAGTTTACACACTTCATCCCAAATTGACTTAGCAGTTTTTGTGTTTGTGAGGAATGTGTAAATATCATTGGGGATGGATATCAGAAGTAATTTCCTGGCAGTTTTATCCCCTAATTTTCTCTTCTTTTGGGCCTCAGTCAGGTTGGTGACCTCGACTGTCCTTGGTGGAATTGGGGGATTACCGGTTGGTACTCCAGGGATTGTTTCCATGAATGTGGCTGGTCCTTCTGTTAAGGATTTCAGCATCTCTTCTGATAGATCATGAAAGCTAATGAATTCAAGAAATCTCTCCCTCCATTGAACATATTCACCCCTGTATAGAATTGGGGGTTTGGTTTCTGATCCCATTGCTAGAGCGTCTTTTGACATATTGATTGATATATGGGAAACTGTCCAAGTTCTGATGAACTTTGATTGAGATTGAAAATGTTGATCAACAGTTGAAAGTTGATCAAACTTTGAAACACAGATTAGTACTGAAATGATCAACTGAAATCTACAACACAGTAACTTGTTAGTAGCAATAACCAACTTGAATCAGACACTGAATAGACTTGATTTTGATGTATTGCAAAAATCTCGAATAATGTTTGTATGAATCTCGAATGATCTAAGTATGAAACTCGAATGAGTTTAGAATGAAACTCGAATGAGTTTGATGTGAAACTCGAATGAGTTTGGTGTGAAACTCGAATGTGTTTGGTGTGAAACTCGAATGAGTTTGGAATGAAACTCGAATGAGTTTAAAATGAACCTCGAATTTGCCTTTGTGAAACTCGAATTATGTTCAGATACTTGAGTTTTATAGTAAAACTCGATCAACTCTTATGTGAAACTCGAATTGGTCTTTTGAAAAACTCGAATTTGTCTTCTTGTGAAACTCGAATAAAATTCAAACTTCTAATAAACTCGAATGATATGTCACTTGAACTCGAATCAACTTTATATCCAACTCGATTGACACAGGTTGTCAACTCGATTGACACAGTTTGTCAACTCGATTGACACTATTATCAACTCGATTGACACAGTTTGTCAACTCGATTGACACTATTGTCAACTCGATTTTCACAAGTATTCAACTCGAATGACACATAAGATATGTGTATTTCGAGTTTCTTAATATTTTCAGATTTTTCAAGTCTGAAATTCAAATTAAATCTAAAAATTTGCCCATTTTCACTCAAATTGCAATCGAAGGTGAGGATTTTGATTACAAAACTTTTTGTGAAACACTTTTGTCCAAAAATAGATCTAGAATGGACTTTTTCAATAGAACAGTAGTCGACTTTGTGTTTTTCAAAATTTGACAAAAATGCCTAGATCTTTTTCTGTGTTTTGTGAATCAATTCAAGTTTATAATCGATTGATTCGACTATTGATCCTTTACCTTCGATCCAATTTTCACTGTCTATGATCAACAGATTAAAAACCCATAGTGATTTTAGGGTTTTTCGACAAAAAAAATGCTCAAGAACAGTGAAGAATTTCATAAAAAATTTCAATCTCAGATTCAAATTTTCACCCCTAAAGCTCTAATACCAATTGTGATTTACAGTTTCATATCAATCAAATAACAATTCAAGAACAATAACAATTCAGTAATCAAAACTAACCAAATGATTGTATTCCAAAATGTCGATTACAAGAATGATGAGAAGATCTTCCAAGTCAGTAACCGCTTTTTCCGTACAAAAAGTGAAATGTCAGATATCTAGAATATTGAAATGTTATATAGTATTGTACCCGCGCAAAGCGGCGGCGGCAAATAGTTTACATTTAGGTGGCGCTTGTTCTATGGAACGGAATCAAAATAATTAAAATTTAATTTTGGTCATTAATATGTTTGGTAGTGAGGATTAAAATAGATTTTAGTATTGGTTAATAATGTAGAATGAAAGCTAATTCATTATGGGTTGTTAGTGATGATTAAAATAGTTTTAGTATTAATATGTTTCGCAAACCAAACGTCATTTTATTATCATGTTCATTCTTTACATAAATAGAGAAGAAGACAGTTAGCGTCAACACACTTCACTTTAGTCAAAACATGAACCAAAACTCACGATTTAAGTTAGAATAATTTAACAACTTAACATTCATCCCTATCAAAAATATCATAAATGACCCTTAGACTTGAAATTAAATAATTAAATTGCCACCATTGAAAATTTTAGTCTTTCTAGGCAACCACTTACGTAAATTTTGCATATTATGACAATGAACTTTCAAATGGACTTTGTTTTTTAGGAAACTTACAAAGCACATCAAAAACCTTCTAAATACATCATCTCTATAAAAAAAATATGACATTTTTTGCTGCTAATTTGCATTTTCACTTATATACAATAGAATAAAAGGTAGAGTAAAAAGCATATACCTAACATTGACGAATTTGGAACAAATGGATTATAATGAGAAACTTTTAGGGATGCCAACTCAATTTACATAATCTAGAAAAAAAATAAAAAAAGAGTGATACACAATCATTGATAACTTCATGCACGTATCATTTATCCATTTCATGTTTATTTTCTATATACTAATTGCATAATACAACTCACCCATATCACAAGACACATCGATAAAAAAATTACCGTAATTATATCTAGAACAAAAATGAAAAGTTGCCTTATATTTTTTATTGATTGGTTCTCCTCAACACAACTTTGAACACCCATTGCAACTTTGCACACCCATTTCAAATCATTAACTAAAAAATTGCCTTGGGTTTCCATTTATATACTAAACACAAAAACAAACACACACCCAGATCAACATTGATCATTTTGTTCCCAATAACGCAGTTGTTCCCAACAATGCATCCGTATTCAACATTTTAAAAACTATTCGAGGCAATAATGGGTTGTACATTATGCAACGAATACTTATACCTCTTAAAATTCAAGAATGTGATTTAATTAGTTGTACAATATGCAATGACAATTTTTACAGCACGAAAAACAAAACCTATTGCTATATAGAATAGAATATACATATCTTCTCGGGCAAGACAAATACCTACAAAACTAAAAATATTTTAATATAGGTTCAAAATAATCAAATCGTATGGATGAAGTGATGTTGCACGAGACGCATCTCATAAATTAGGCGTTTGACATGGGTTATCAAATAATGTAAGAGTCAACATTATTGTTTTTAAAATCAAGCTCTAAATATCACATGCCAAGGATCATATCACGTGACCTTTTAAAACATTCATTGTCTTCCTAAAATGTCAATGGCGCAAAAATATAACAAACTTTTACAGCAACAAAATGTACTAAAATAAATAAAATTGAATTAACAAATACTTTAAGTAACTTTAAGCGGAACCAAAATTTGAAGAACAATATATAGTTAATAAACAAACATTAAGCTTATATAAAAATTATGTTTGACATGAAATATTTGTGATGGACCTAGAAAAAAAAGTGGGTATAGAAGCCACCACTCTGTCATTTTTATAACGTAGACATTAGTAAGCTTCTTAATTTGGTGACACTACATAGTGATCATTCCTTGTCCCATCAGCACTTCGTTGTCACGGTTTAACATAAATGTCTTAATGAATATCATATCTTCGACTATATATTATGAGGTATCATGAGTTTATATTAGGGGTGAGCAAAAACCAAACCGGAAACCCAAAAACTGAAAAATCGGAAAAATCAAACCGAAAAAACTGAAAACCGGGAAACAGAAAAACTGAAAAAACTGGAGTAAACGGTTTGGTTTCGGATTCCATGTCAAAACCGAACCGAAAAAACCAAACAGAACTGGTTTCTTAAAACTAATTAAAATTTTATAAATATTTTATATATTTATTGAGTTATTTCTACTTTCACTTATATTTGATGTTATGTTCTACTTCTATATTACAAATATATATGTATATATAGATTGAGTGTGTGTGTGTGTGTGTGTGTGTGTGTATATATATATATATATATATATATATATATATATATATATAATGCTAATTAATTGATATTGTTAATATGTTTATTTTAATTATATGTGATGTAGAGAATGCTAATTAATTGGTATAAACATTCTTATTATAAATTTACTAGATGAACTTACTTAAATTAATTCAAAGCCTAAGTTTGTAAGTTTTATAAATTAAAGTATCAAACTAACTAAATTAATATTTAATATCTAATTTAAAGTATCAAACTAACACATAAGTCGATTAAAAATCCAAACGTAAGCAATTATTTTTTAATGATGTATCAAATAGTGTTTAATATTAGGAAATAAAATCATAAATTTAGTAAAGAAAACTCAATTTTAGTAAAAAAAATGTCTAACATTTTTTGGTTTTAAACCCATGACCCAAGCCGTTTTCAAAAAACCAAAAACCCACGGGTGCAAACCGGAAAACCGATAATCCAAACCGGAAAACTGAAACCGGGAAAAAGCGAAACCGAACGGTTTCTCCATTTCAAAAACCGGAATTTTCGGTTTGGGTTCGGCCAAAAACCGAACCGAACCGCCCCATGATCACCCCTGGTTTATATACCTCTCCTATATTCAATAATCAACATCTTGTCAAAAAGTAAAATGAGGTAGCTAAACGAAGCTGTATAAGGTTAGGACACCTACATAAATAATAGCTTAGAAACATTACTCCTGGTAACCTGTTGTCAAAAAGGTATAAAATTCAGTGATAAAAATCATGAAATTGGATTTGCTGGTAAAAATGTTAAAATCCAGGGATAAAAATCATGAAATTATATATAGAATGAATAACAGAAACTTCATAAGTAAACTAAGTTTGAAACAAAAATATAAACAGAAACTTCATATCATGAAATAACAGAAACTTCATAAGTAATTAAAAAAAGATAAGAGCTTAATTATATATAAAAAACTCTACCAATATATAAATACAGGATCCAAATTTAGACCTGCGAAAGTAACCATTTGTCAAACATGACTCCAATTAACTATTATCATATCATAATTTCATGTTGGGCTCTTCCAAGTTCCATTTATGATTTACATAGAGACCCAATTATGCATATGATTGAGCAATAACATAATAAGCAGGTTTCAAACCTTTCGCCTACACAGTAATTGAAAGGAACAACAGACATACCCAACTAACAATGTTCTTACCATAATCAATGGATACACAAAATCATCAGTCAGCTTGAGCAGCAATGTTACCTTGAAACGGAAAAACATTGCAGCAAAAAGTAGTCTCAGATAGTAAGCTAAAGTGTTAAGATGCTTCCATAGTCTCTGATTAGGATCGTATTCCTTCATTCTTTTCCACCCTAATTTTTCACAATAATCGACTGATCCGTCCACTTTTGTATTAGAGAGGTAATAAATCTGGAACCCACTGATACGTTAACCTCGAAGTCAATATAAAAAATGAAAGAAGCGGGTATCACTATCCTCCGGCTGTAGTAGCCACCGCCACCGCCACAACCAACCACCTCCACGTCCACCAAATACACCACCGCCACCATACCTACCTCGACCACCGCCTCCACCGCCGTTCTGAGTGCATTACCTAGCCATATGTCCACTCTCCCCACACTTAAACAAGCGTTACCACTGCGACTTCCATAACCGCCACTGCCGCCGTATCCAATTGAGATGAAGCATTGAGAAAGTTCAAATTGAGAAGACAAGCTTTGAGAAACTTCGGAGAGACATACGTTTGTAGTTGAGTGATGAATTGGGCAGTGGAGGGTGGATGCATTAAGAGGCGTAAATTTGGTTTGCAGAGGCGTCTGTTTGTCTTCCCAACAAAGAGTGTCTTCCCGAGAATACTATTTCAAAATTCAAAATCTCTTGTAAACCCTTTCTCTCCTTGCATCAGTCGATTGTAAATTATGCTTGTTAATTTTGTACCTCTTAAAATTCAGCCATTATGCTTGAAAGACTTGTACACATGCAATATAAATTGTTTTTAAGACCTCAATCTACATGCATTATATAGTAGTATAGATTTGGTACTGTCTTTTTTATTCTTATTATGATTTAACTGAAGTAGTTTTTAAAATTATTGTCTCTTCTTCATCATCATAATCATCATCATCATTTGTTATTGTTATTATTTTTAGTTCATATTATTATTGAGAAATAATTTTAATCTAACATGTTATTTTCGGTATGTATGGTAATACAAGCTGTAACTTTGAGTTTTTAATAAGAGGTAAAGTTTTTAATAGCTAGAGCTTTTGAGAGCTAAAATTTTTTAAAAGAGCTGATGCTTTTAAAATTATAGATGTGTTTGGTAGACATAGTTGTAGTTGTAACTTTTAGTATTAAATTACATAAAATGACATTAATATTAAGGATTATCATGAAAAACCAACATGTTTTCACTTTTTTTTTTTGCATTTTCATCTCTCCATGTTATTTTTTTCATAAAAGTTCTCAAGTTAATTTTTTTCCTTTTTGGTTTAGTGAAATTTGGACATTAGAACCCAGTTAGTATACAATTGTAACTTATATTAACAATATAACTATTTGTAAACTTCATGTTACTGTTCATTGAACAGTAAACCAAGTTGCCATGCAGCTGAAGCAGGCAGGTAAGCAGCTGACTTATTTTATTACTTTATATATATTATATAACATTTCTGTTTTTCTGTGATAACTTTTGCTATATTGTATTTTATTAAAATTTGAATATATCATTACGATCGCATTATTTTTGTCTACATTCCGATATAAAATTTATCGTCGTCGGAACAAGTAAAGCAAGTTGCCAGACAGCTCAAACAGGCAGGTAAGCAGTTGACTTATTTTATTACTTAATATATATATTATATAACATTTCTATTTTTCTGTGATAACTTTTGATATATTGTATTCTATTAAAATTTGAGTATATCATTACGATCGCATTATTTTTGTCTACATTCTGATATAAAATTTATCGTCGTCCAAACGATTTTCGTTAGGCAGGCAGGCATGCAGCTGCCTAAATATTTTATTTTATATGTAATATCTAATTGTTTTGTTGTTCTATTGAAACGTTTGATGTATTGTATTTTATAAAAATTCAAATATATCATTATGAACACTTTTCTTTTATCTACATTTTAACATAAAATTGTATTTCGTTTCAGGCTATTTTACAAAATTTTAATTATTTATCTACATTCTAATTGGCCGGCAAGTAAACGACTAATGTTATTTTATTATTTTTAGGTAATATATTTATACAATATAATTTATGATCCCGCTGCAACGCGCGGGTAAAACTATATTTAAAATGAAAAATATATATTGTTTGGTTATGATCCCGCTGCAACGTGCGGGTTAAACTACCTCGTTATATACTATTATATAATAATAACAAGTTGTATTATTATATATATTTATATATAATAATAGTTTATTATTTAGTTTATAATAGTAATTTATTTGATATTTTGTATAAATATTAATTAATATAATAATTTAATTGAAAATAAGTTGTATTCTATGTATATTTATATATAAGTTGTATCATCATCATCATGACATGGAAGACAAATTATAAGATATGCTTTGATAACATACTATAATTGAAGCCTTGGATTTTAAACTAATAACATCATATATGTCTATATAGGAGAAATATATATTATATTGTATACCAAAATTTTTTCCAGAATTAATATGTATGTTGTCAAATTATAGAGTAGTTTTAGTTAAATAAATTCTCCCTTAATAAAGTTTATGACATTATTAAAAGTTTGTTAAGGTAGGATATATAACACATTAAGGTATTGTTTGGTTTGAGGGATTTCAATAACTCATTTAGGATCTGGATTTAGAAATCCCCCATGTCATGTTTGGATAAAATCTAAAAAGACAGGATTTAACTTCATTTAGCATTTCGTATTCCACACTTCTCCTCCTTTCATAATCCACACATCCTCCTAATTATTTTAAAATCATATCATTTTAAAATCTGTAACAACTGGCCTAAAAATATAAGGTATGAAACTCGAAAATTAAACTAATATAAAACTCGAATAATGAAGTAATAAACTCGAATGAAGTTTTATGAATCTCGAATCATATAGCTATAAACTCGAATGATATTACATGAAACTCGAATCATGTAAATGTAAACTCGAATAATGAAGTGATGAGACTCGATTAGTAAAGGCAAAAACTCGGATAACACTGATGAAACTCGAATAAAGAAAGGATTAAACTCGGATGATGCTGCATAAAACTCGAATGATTAAGATACAAATCTCGATTTCTAAGGGATGAAACTCGAATAAAGAAACATAAAACTCGAACAATTAAACAAAGAAACTCGGATAACAAAGGCATAAAACTCGAATGACAAAGGCACAAAACTCGAATGACAAAGGCATGAAACTCGGGTATAATGATATAAAACTCGATTGACACTGCAACGAACTCGATTCACACTTGGATCGAGTTTAACATTCCAGAAAAATTTTCTAAGTATGTATATATATATATATAAATCCGAAATTATCCCTATCACCTTTTTCGTGCATACTTTTTGTACCTTATTAATAAAATACATGAAAAGCCATACTACTTATCACTCTAAAAAGTAAGTTGTTCTTTGAAGGACAACTAGCTTGTACTATTGTATTATTTTAATATTAAACACCATGCAACATACACTCATTAAATCGGCCACACCTTTTTTGTCCAACACTCAACCGATTTACTTTTTCTTTTCATCATTTCATTGAAAATTTAATTAGTTTATCATTATTTTAATAACCGATTTTTCTTCTATAAATAGAAGACAAATCCATTTTCAAAAATCACACCAACACACAAACACTCTCAAAGCAAATCGGCCAACTTTAAAGATTTCAAGTGTTCTTCAACTTTGGTAAGTTTTCTTATTTACTTTATTTATGAAACATGAAAAATTAAAGATATTTACTAAAAATGTAATATTTTTCATTTACAAATCGGTTTTCATAATACTCGTGATAATTTTTCCATGCAAAGTGTATGAATACTTTTTTCATAATAATGCACATGCTCATATATATATATGTATGCATTTTCGTATAAACATATATATATATATGTACATATATACGTGAGTATGCATGCATGCAAACCATTTTAGAAATAAATATCCATAAATCGAAAATGCACATATAAAATCCCACAAAAATTATTCGTACATCACAAGTACAGGAAAATATTTACGAAGTACTCAAACACGTATTATGACGATATTGACCCGAACTCGTAAAAATATTAGGACGAGTCCCAACCATTCGAACAAGTGCTTAACTCAGATCCAAAAACATCATCAAAAACCAACAAGGTGAGTCTTCATAGTCCCATTTTTCACATTGTTATGCTTTGGGATGAAATACATGCTTCGTTTTTATATGGACACGAAAACTTCTCGATTCTATTATGTATTACGTATGAGAATCTCCGCCCTTATATCATGAAATCGTTAGTTGCATTTGTTTGCAAGCGCGAATATATTGTGAATAGATCTATTGGGAGTCATGTCCCCCACTCGGGTTAGTGGTTTAGCTAACAGCGGGTGCATATATATTCAACACACGGTATTTTGGGAATACTGCTCGGGGCAAAAACTCATTCTAATTAAGCTTCGGTGACATGATGGTTTACGTAATACATCTCATGGAATTTATGATTTTTATAAATTCAACGCATCTGATAATGTCCATACAACTGGTCTTTTCGTGTAAACCTATGAACTCACCAACAATTTTGTTGACGTATTTTAGCATGTATTTTCAGGTAATTAAGGCAAGTGCGCCTTCGAAAACACCAACTTCAAGCTTCCGCATTTCATGGAGTCGCATGCATATTTCGAAACTAACGGAGATTTAACTGCATTATTTTTGGACGCATTAATTATGTATTAAAATCTCTGTATTATGCGAACTTCATTTCTTTCATTTTGTAAAACATTATTACATTCTTAAGTTTTAATGATGTATTATTTCGAAAACGTCCATTTAGTGGTCGGTCGTTATAATTATGGTTACGCTTCCGCACTCGTCACGACTCGCTACCAACCAAGGTAGCAGGGTGTGACAGATTGGTATCAGAGCCATAGTTATAGTGAACTAGGTTGCATTAGTATCCTAGACTATAACTGCACGTAAAAATTTCTGATTTTAAGAATATTTTGTAACTAACTAAAAGATTACAAATGAACCTTGTTAGCAGAAACCATGAACCATCCAGAAATTATCATCCTGTCGGACTCTGAGGAGGAATACACTCCCGCAAGTCCCACGGCCATGGAAGTCTTCCCAGAAGAAGAAACCTCGGAGGAGGAGGACCCGTCGGAAGATCCGATGGAGGAATCCGAAGAAGAACCGATGGAGGAAGAGGATCCTTCACCACCAGCAGCCCCTGCTCGCGTCCCGTATCACCCGGCCGAACCATCCTATAAGCCGTATAGGCCTTATCCTAACGGCCCAAAGATGTTGTACACACCCCGGAAACGGGTAATCATACCGAGAAGGGAGTCTATTCCTGTTCCGACTCCCCAGCCCAATCCCCCGACACCACACCGACGGGTAGACGCCCGGCGATGGACTTGGATACCAGAGACCCTCCGCGAATGGAGGCAAATGGAGGGAGTTCCTCCAAACTTCGAGATCGGAGGACCATCCTCCGCACCTGTCTCATCGCTCACTCAAGAGCCCGCCGATCAGACCATACCACTTTTGATCGCAAGGTCTACCAGGCATGACCACCAGATCCGGTCACTTAACCTGGATATCGGGGAGATGACCGCTCGTTTAGAGCGGGAGGAGTTGCAAAACTCCAACATATATTGGGCCAACCAGCACGCCCTTGCTATACAACAGGACGGACTGAATGAGCTCCGGCAGCAACTAGCCGAGAGCCAAGCCCGGATCGAGGAGTTGACGCAGCGCCTCAGTACGATGGAAAAGGGAGAGACCCCTGATCACTCCCACACCTAGTACTTTTCCATTTCCTTTGTATTAGTAGGAAAATATTATGTAATAGCATAGGATAAAATTTTCGGGTAATAACCCGCCCCGCATGTAAGAAAAATTTCGAATGATTAATGAAAATTCCCAGATATTTATGTGATTATGCTTGATGATTATAGTATTGTGCCGCATCTTTAAGATTCAACTTCTTACACTATGATTTTCTTTAAACTACAAGATAATGCCGCCAAAACGAGCCATGAATGCAGCTGACATTGAAGAGCTTGTTGCCCAAAGGGTGGCTGCCGCCATAGCTACCTACGAGGCAAACCGAAATAGCACAACCAATGGGGATGGTGGTGCCAGTCGCACCAAAGGAGGAACTGAAACTCACACGAAAGGTTGTGGGATCAAAGGGTTTTTAAGTTGCAAAACCCGGTATTTTAATGGAACCGAAGGAGCAGTCGGTTTGATCCGTTGGTTTGAAAAGTTAGAATCCGTATATCGTGTCAGCGGATGCGCTGAAGGAGACAAGGTGAAATTTGCTACTCACACCTTGCAAGATAGCGCGCTCACATGGTGGAATTCCTACGTCCAGTCTGTAGGCATTGACGAAGCCTACCAGCTTACGTGGCCCACACTGAGACAGATGATGACGGATGAATACTGTCCAAGAAACGAACTCCAGAAAATGGAATCAGAATTCTGGAATCTATCAATGAAAGGAACGGACGTTGCAGGATATACCAACCGATTCCATGAACTAAGTATCCTATGTCCGCAGATGGTAACTCCGGAATACAAGAAGGTTGAACGCTATATTTGGGGACTCGCTCCTCAAATACAAGGGAACGTTACCGCCTCCAACCCATCCACCATACAGGACGCCATCAGAATGGCCAACAATCTTATGGACTAAGTATCCCGGAGGAACGAAGCCAAAGCCGGGGAACACAAGAGAAAGTGGGAAGAAAAGACCGGGAAGAACACGGGTTCACAGTCCAAGAAACCCGAGACCGTTAAAGCCTATGTAGCAGGAGTTGAGTCAAGGAGAAGCTATACCGGTACTAAGCCTTTTTGCACCAAATGCACCTTCCACCACAACCCTGGCCCCTGTCCAACCCAATGCGGAAACTGCAAACGTTTGGGCCATATGGCCAAAGACTGTAGATCCGGAGCCCCGGGTGCCAGTGGTAGCAACCCGAGGGGCTGTTTCGAGTGTGGTGCAACGGGACACCTCAGGAATGAGTGTCCAAAATTGAGGAACGAAGGGAGAGCTCAGGGGAGAGCATTTGTGTTGGGAGCAGGAGACGCTCGTCAGGATCCTCACGTGGTATCTGGTACGTATCTCCTAGACGATATTTACGCTTACGTACTCTTTGATACTGGGGCTGATAGGAGCTTTATATCTGATAAGTTTAGCCAGCAGTTGAATGTTTCTACTCTTCCCTTAGACAACTCCTATACAATAGAACTTGCAGATGGCAAAATAATAAAGGCAAGTAGTATCATTAAGGAATGCACATTAAAGCTAGCAGATCACTCCTTTAAGATAGACTTAATGCCTATAGAACTCGGAAGTTTCGATGTGGTGATTGGTATGGACTGGTTGTCGCATAACCAGGCTAAGATTTTGTGTGGAAAGAAAGTGGTGCGAATACCACTCAGTAAGAAGAAAGTCCTCACGGTCCAAGGGGAAAAGAAGAACCGACAATTGAATGTCATATCCGGCCTAAGAACATTAAAATGTCTTAGGAAGGGTTGCCATGTAGTGTTGGTCCAGATCGTAGAAAAAGAGTCGAAGGAAAAACGACTTGAGGATATTCCAGTAGTACGGGACTACCCGAAGGTATTTCCGGAAGACTTGCCTGGGCTTCCTCCAGCTAGGCAAGTAGAATTTCAAATCGACTTAGTGCCAGGAGCTGCACCAATCGCAAGAGCCCCATATAGACTCGCACCTTCTGAGATGCAAGAACTATCCAGTCAATTACAAGAATTGATGGATAAAGGATTCATTCGACCAAGTTCCTCACCTTGGGGAGCTCCCGTTTTGTTCGTTAAAAAGAAAGACGGATCCTTCCGAATGTGCATAGACTACCGAGAACTAAACAAATTAACGGTAAAGAACCGCTACCCCCTCCCTAGGATTGATGACCTGTTCGACCAGCTACAGGGATCTAGCTTCTACTCAAAGATTGATCTGCGCTCCGGTTACCATCAAGTAAAAGTTCGGGAAGAAGATATCCCCAAGACGGCATTTAGAACTCGCTATGGACATTACGAATTCCAGGTGATGCCATTCGGTTTAACCAACGCACCAGCCGTATTTATGGACCTCATGAATCGGGTGTGTAAACCATATCTGGATAAATTTGTTATAGTGTTCATAGACGACATCCTCATCTATTCCCGAAGTAAAGAAGAGCATGAACAACATCTCAAGTTGATCTTGGAGTTGTTAGAGAAAGAGCAGCCATACGCCAAATTTTCAAAATGTGAATTTTGGTTGCGAGAAGTAAAATTCCTTGGACATGTGATCAACAGTCAGGGAATTCAGGTCGACCCATCAAAGATCGAGGCCATAAAGAACTGGGCAATCCCTAGAACCCCCACAGAAGTCCGCCAATTCCTAGGACTTGCCGGTTATTATAGGCGATTCATTGAGAACTTCTCGAAGATAGCAGGTTCCTTAACGGAGTTGACCCGTAAGGATGTGAAATACGTCTGGGGTGAAGAGCAGGAAAAGGCATTTCAGCTGCTTAAGCAGAGGTTGTGTAGTGCACCAATTCTGTCCCTACCCGAAGGGACTGAAAATTTTGTAGTCTACTGTGATGCCTCGCACAACGGATTAGGTTGTGTGCTCATGCAAAGGGACAAGGTCATCGCTTATGCATCCCGACAGCTCAAGATTCACGAGGTAAACTATACGACTCATGACCTGGAACTGGGAGCAGTGGTGTTTGCTCTCAAAATATGGAGGCACTATTTGTATGGAACCAAGTGCACGGTGTTCACGGACCATAAAAGCCTCCAGCATATTCTGAATCAGAAAGAATTAAATATGAGGCAACGACGTTGGGTGGAACTTCTTAGCGATTATGACTGCGAGATTCGCTACCATCCAGGAAAAGCAAATGTCGTAGCTGACGCCCTAAGCCGAAAGGAACGGGTTAAGCCATTGAGAGTCCGAGCTTTGGTAATGACCATACAGTCAAACCTAAACTCTCAAGTCCGAGAGGCACAAGAAGAGGCAGTCAAGGAGGATAATCTGCTGAATGAAGCATTGAGAGGCATGGATAAGCAGTTTGAAATTAAGTCAGACGGATGCCGATACTTCATGGGCAGAATTTGGTTACCAAAGTTTGGAGGCATAAGGAAACTGGTCATGGATGAAGGGCACAAAACAAGATATGCTGTTCATCCAGGGTCGGACAAGATGTATCACGATTTGAAGGGTTCATACTGGTGGCCAAACATGAAGGCTGACATTGCTACTTACGTCAGCAAGTGCTTAACATGTTTGAAGGTTAAAGCTGAGCATCAAAGGCCATCAGGATTGCTAGTCCAGCCAGAGATACCCCAATGGAAGTGGAAAAATATCACCATGGATTTTATCACTAAGTTGCCAAAGACTTCTGGAGGTTATGACACCATCTGGGTGATCGTGGATCGGCTGACCAAGACCGCACACTTCCTGCCAATCAAGGAGACTGACAAGATGGATAAGCTAACACTAACCTATCTTAAGGAGGTCGTCTCAAGGCATGGAGTGCCAGTATCCATTATATCAGACAGAGACAGCAGATTTACGTCACGGTTCTGGCAATCATTGCAAGAAGCTCTAGGAACGCGTCTGGATATGAGTACAGCCTATCACCCGCAAACGGACGGTCAGAGTGAAAGAACGATTCAGACATAGGAAGATATGCTAAGGGCATGTGTCATCGACTTTGGAAAAAGTTGGGACAGACACCTGCCATTAGTTGAGTTTTCTTATAACAACAGTTATCACTCGAGCATTAAGACCGCCCCATTCGAAGCACTCTATGGACGAAAGTGTCGATCACCTCTTTGTTGGGCTGAAGTAGGGGATAGTCAGATTACTGGACCTGAGATCATCCAGGAAACTACAGAGAAGATAGCCCAGATTCGGAACCGATTGAAGATTGCGCGGGATCGACAAAAGAGTTATGCAGACATCCGACGGAAGGATTTGGAATTCCAAGAGGGAGATCAAGTAATGCTGAAAGTCTCGCCTTGGAAAGGCGTAATCCGTTTTGGAAAACGAGGAAAACTCAATCCTCGTTATATCGGACCATTCAAAATCACCAAAAGAATTGGCCCGGTAGCTTACCGACTCGATCTACCCCCAGAGCTTAGTAACGTTCATAATACCTTCCACGTATCCAATCTTAAGAAATGTCTGGCTGATGAATCACTCGTAATACCCATGGACGAGCTGGAGATAGACGATAAGCTGAATTTCATCGAGCAACCGGTGGAAATAATGGACCGAGAAGTCAAGAGACTCAAGCACAGTCGAATTCCAATAATAAAGGTCCGATGGAACTCTAAACGAGGTCCTGAGTTTACTTGGGAACGCGAAGATAAATTCCGAGAGAAGTACCCCAAGCTGTTCTCAAAAATCCAAGCAGAGGGGAACACGAGCTAATTTCGGGACGAAATTCCTTCAACGGGGGGAGACTGTAACAACTGGCCTAAAAATATAAGGTATGAAACTCGAAAATTAAACTAATATAAAACTCGAATAATGAAGTAATAAACTCGAATGAAGTTTTATGAATCTCGAATCATATAGCTATAAACTCGAATGATATTACATGAAACTCGAATCATGTAAATGTAAACTCGAATAATGAAGTGATGAGACTCGATTAGTAAAGGCAAAAACTCGGATAACACTGATGAAACTCGAATAAAGAAAGGATTAAACTCGGATGATGCTGCATAAAACTCGAATGATTAAGATACAAATCTCGATTTCTAAGGGATGAAACTCGAATAAAGAAACATAAAACTCGAACAATTAAACAAAGAAACTCGGATAACAAAGGCATAAAACTCGAATGACAAAGGCACAAAACTCGAATGACAAAGGCATGAAACTCGGGTATAATGATATAAAACTCGATTGACACTGCAACGAACTCGATTCACACTTAGATCGAGTTTAACATTCCAGAAAAATTTTCTAAGTATGTATATATATATATATATATATATATATATATATATATATATATATATATATATATATATAAATCCGAAATTATCCCTATCACCTTTTTCGTGCATACTTTTTGTACCTTATTAATAAAATACATGAAAAGTCATACTACTTATCACTCTAAAAAGTAAGTTGTCCTTTAAAGGACAACTAGCTTGTACTATTGTATTATTTTAATATTAAACACCATGCAACATACACTCATTAAATCGGCCACACCTTTTTTGTCCAACACTCAACCGATTTACTTTTTCTTTTCATCATTTCATTGAAAATTTAATTAGTTTATCATTATTTTAATAACCGATTTTTCTTCTATAAATAGAAGACAAATCCATTTTTCAAAAATCACACCAACACACAAACACTCTCAAAGCAAATCGGCCAACTTTAAAGATTTCAAGTGTTCTTCAACTTTGGTAAGTTTTCTTATTTACTTTATTTATGAAACATGAAAAATTAAAGATATTTACTAAAAATGTAATATTTTTCATTTACAAATCGGTTTTCATAATACTCGTGATAATTTTTCCATGCAAAGTGTATGAATACTTTTTTCATAATAATGCACATGCTCATATATATATATGTATGCATTTTCGTATAAACATATATATATGTACATATATACGTGAGTATGCATGCATGCAAACCATTTTAGAAATAAATATCCATAAATCGAAAATGCACATATAAAATCCCACAAAAATTATTCGTACATCACAAGTACAGGAAAATATTTACGAAGTACTCAAACACGTATTATGACGATATTGACCCGAACTCGTAAAAATATTAGGACGAGTCCCAACCATTCGAACAAGTGCTTAACTCAGATCCAAAAACATCATCAAAAACCAACAAGGTGAGTCTTCATAGTCCCATTTTTCACATTGTTATGCTTTGGGATGAAATACATGCTTCGTTTTTATATGGACACGAAAACTTCTCGATTCTATTATGTATTACGTATGAGAATCTCCGCCCTTATATCATGAAATCGTTAGTTGCATTTGTTTGCAAGCGCGAATATATTGTGAATAGATCTATTGGGAGTCATGTCCCCCACTCGGGTTAGTGGTTTAGCTAACAGCGGGTGCATATATATTCAACACACGGTATTTTGGGAATACTGCTCGGGGCAAAACTCATTCTAATTAAGCTTCGGTGACATGATGGTTTACGTAATACATCTCATGGAATTTATGATTTTTATAAATTCAACGCATCTGATAATGTCCATACAACTGGTCTTTTCGTGTAAACCTATGAACTCACCAACAATTTTGTTGACGTATTTTAGCATGTATTTTCAGGTAATTAAGGCAAGTGCGCCTTCGAAAACACCAACTTCAAGCTTCCGCATTTCATGGAGTCGCATGCATATTTCGAAACTAACGGAGATTTAACTGCATTATTTTTGGACGCATTAATTATGTATTAAAATCTCTGTATTACGCGAACTTCATTTCTTTCATTTTGTAAAACATTATTACATTCTTAAGTTTTAATGATGTATTATTTCGAAAACGTCCATTTAGTGGTCGTTCGTTATAATTATGGTTACGCTTCCGCACTCGTCACGACTCGCTACCAACCAAGGTAGCAGGGTGTGACAAAATCCATCATTCAAATTCATGCGATCCAAAAGGTACGTTAAGGGTATATATTTGTTAAGATATAACTAAGTTGAACATATGAAATTTATATACAAAAAAATTTACAGATGATAATATTTTATGAAAACATTATACAAATATACTTGTCTAAAAATGTTAATCAAAACGTACTGATTTAATAAAATAATTAAATATAGACATATGAGTTAACACATATATGCATAAATTAGGAAAAAAATAGTTTAAATATAAAAGTATTTATATAGATAACTAAATTAAATATATAAATAGTTACAAATTTTATAAATAAATAGTAATAAAAACAATATTTTATATATAAACATACATATTTAAAAATAATATAGGTTCAAGTATTGTTTAATTATCTTTTTCAAAGTATGGGGCCTCATATTGTCATTAGCTTTTGTTTTGACTCACCGATATTCGTGGATTATTCTCAGCCCAATTAGATTGTTGGACGCCCAATGCACTTGCATTATCAAATGTTTCCCATATTTGCTTGGTAAGTCCCGTACTTACTAGTGACAACCTTGTATTTGCTAGAGACAATACCCAACGTACTTGCATTGTAGGAAAATCATTCTTATATTTGCTAGGCATCTCTTATTTGGTAGAAGTTAAAATGATACTCAAACTCCAAATAGAGTATCTATGTATTGTTATAAGACCACCCCCTATTTTCTAAGGGCATTTGTGGCATACAAACTCTTAAGAATCAGTTATATATATCCTTGTTGAGATTTTTGTTGAATTTATCCTTGTTGGTCATATTGCATCTATGTACATTATGTACTGTCTAATCTAGCAACACATTCAACATTGCGTTGACACTTGTTAACTCTGGCCCTACCAAACCCTTCTTGTTAGTTAGGCTTGAGACCTCATCCTGCGGCTCTACATTTTTGGTATAGTTTTGAGAAGACCTGGGTTGGGGGAACTACTAGACTTCTCTTTTTTATATACATGTGAATGAACTTAGTTCTAATTCACGAACATGTATTTGGTGTTTAGACTTTACCCGTTATACATTGCTCTCGTGATTCATCTCAAATTTCTCATTAATGGGTAGCAAAGTGGGAGAAATCACGTTGATGGTTTTATATATTGGAAGTTTTTTATTAAGCGTATTTCCGTTGTAATTATTTTATAAATTATTATTAGAACATCTATTTAGTTGTGAGGGTGTTTTATAAATAATAACAATACATCTAACAATAATTGTTATTATAACATTATGTCTTAGACGCATGTAATAATAACCCTAGGACAAGCATTACAATAAACACCAAGGTAAAACATGGACTAATACAATATCTAAATAAAAATGTTAAAATAATTTCAGATGCAAATCTATAAAGAAATTTAAAGTTGCTACCTAGAACCTGAAGTATTATTTAACTAAGCTAGTACCACAAGATGGGTATTAAGCTAATATCCTCTGGGTTTATCAGATAGTCCTAAGCTGAATGTCTGACTTTGTCTTACCTTTTGCTTGTAAAATGTTAAATTGCAATTGGAAGCTAATGCTTAGTAAGATAACAAGAATACATATGATGCATGTAAGATATGTGGCAAAGAATGCATAGTGTGAATGCCTTTAGCATACTGCTTAATAATAATGTGGTTGCACTATTGAGAGATAATTCAAAGGAAGCGGGAAATGCTATCACTGAATATAAATGCCACAGAGGATCAACTTGTAATACGGGACTAACTTCCCGTGTATAAATATCGTCGCAATAATTAGCATAAGAGTGCTACTTATGCTATGATAATTCACGTGGCAATGAATAATGCTTATGAATGCTAATATAAATCTCAAGTAAGTCTAGCTCGACAACTGATGCTAAAGTAGAACAAATGCACATAGTTTTTAATGAAGCTTATACAACATCTTGCTAAGTCGGACACCACCTGTGCTACAATATTCACAATCACTTATGTAAACGCTATTGGGGGTCAAAAAATGGCACATAGATAGAAAAGTATGTATAATTTACATGTAAAACATGTAAACATAATAATTTGTTTCTCACTGTAATGGTTAATGTTGAAATGTTGGCAAATGCTGGTTTTGAAGTCAGCAGACAGAGCTTTATACTTTATCTTGACTCAATAAGGCTTGGTAATGTTTCTGAAGGCTTTACACAATTTTGACATGTATCTTTGACTCTTGAATTGGCTTTGACACTATACTTAAACTTTAACTCAACTAGGTATTTATTGACTTTATACACTTACTGTGTATTCTTTACAACTGTAACCATGCATATAAAATACATCAATCCTAAAAAAATATCAGCTATTCATCTTAACATTTTAAGTGTTGAATTTAGCCTAACTTTGGATTGACCTTGGGGTCTGAACTTCGTATCCAAGCAGAATCCGACTTTAGTCATCTGACATCGAATGTAAACTATCCGAACTTTGGGTCACCATGGGAATCCGAATTTCGGAGCATACTTGAGCAAAACCTTTAATATTAGGTACATCCAAACTTCTGACCACCAATGGATCCGAACTTCAGGTCTGACTTAAACTATTTTTTCTAGTTTTTGTTTATCCGAACTTCGGATCTCTTTGTAATCCAAGCTTTTGGTTCGACCTTGGTTTGAACTTGCTGCAAAACTTGGTAAATTTACAAGTCTCCTTCCGGTTTGATTTTGTACCAGTTAACCATAGAAATCTACCAATATACCACTAATGAACATTTGTACTCAACATCATCTGATGTTTAGAAGCATTAATTTGGCCAATTTTGGCCAAAACCCACATACACACCAAGAGCATATATTTATAAATTTCTTACTTGTGGTTCGAATTTGAAGCTATAACTTGATACAAAGCTTTAGTACACTTAGATGAATACTATAAACCTGATAATAACAACATGCATCCATAAATTTAAACTAAATCTTCAGTTTTGTTCTTGAAGAAACTAAACCCAATAGCTTTTAAAAACCCCATTTAAATTGATTCTTACCTTTAATTCGAAGCTTGATTCCAACTAAGGTTGATCTTGGCTTGTATAATCATCAATTTAACTGCTTGATTTGAAGTAATTCGTGTTTCTTGATTTTGCTGTGAGAGAACCGAGAGAGAGAGAGAGTAGATACGTAAGAGAGAAAGAGTTTTGGGATTGTGAAAATGTATTTGATCTATTTACACTTTAACTGATTGATGTTTGCACACTTGTTATTCTTATCGCTTACACTTTTTAACTTTCATACGTTAACAAATTAGACACTTATCATATTATTTGTTCAACTCAACAAATCATATACTCAAACAAAACCATCGAAGTCATATAATTTAACTCTGCATAATCCAATAACAGTCTTTCATTAAATGTCTTTAAATTACAATAATAAAGCTTAAATTATAAATTAAAGCCTAATTAACATTTGGGTGCTACAATTATTATTACATAATCACTCACAATTACATTAATTAATAAAGGTTAAGGATTATTAATTACCTCACAAATGATTGGGTGTTACACATGCCTTTACTTAAACATAAATGCATCGTGCAACAAAAGGATAAATGACACCGAGTCAGATGGCGTTGATCAGATCAATGGTCGCTACTGACACATAACAATGTATTCATTAAGGTCTAGGGATGATGACGTGCTTCTAGACGCTAACCATCATTTAGTCAAGCTCAGGACAAGTTGGAGTTTGTTGGTTATAGAGTGCCACTGAAATGATACTTTAATGATACGACTAGTCTGAAATGAACCTAATGAGTTGCTGATGCGAGTGTCGTTAACCCGTCAAAAATACCACTAAATACCTTAGAAGCTAGGGTAAGTAGGGATCGTATCCACAGAGAGCGAGAGGTTAATTGCACGTATTTAAGCGATTAGCATTGCGAAGTAAGTAACTTAGAAAGATTGAGTGGTTTGTAAAAAGGTGATTGCTTGATTTATAAAACTAATTACTTGCGAATTTTGTGAAAAGAAAACTTAAGAAGATTGTTTGATTGAATAAAGTACGAAGATAACCATTCCCGGATTCCACACCTCGCTTTGTGTTTAATTTATAAAAACGATTTGAAGATTACATAGACATAATCTTCGTTAGAATTATTATTAAAACCATTACGTGATCTTGGGCATAGCGCGTGACACGTTTGATTACTCGTCTTAATTAAATAATTAACTCGGCACGAATAATAAAATGTCTACGAACTATCTTGCGAAACGCAACAACAAAATAATAATCATTCGTTTACAATCACAATATAAATAATAAAAACCATGCAAACTTAAAGTAATCGTTCATAAAGTAAAACTTAGCGATGTGCTTCCTCCGAGAATGATTATGGTGAGCTTAGCCGGACATAGTTGATGCAACGTTCAAGAGTTGTTGATCCATCACCGTAGCTCGACTCGTGTGTTCTTCGTACGTGTTTTCGCTCAAACAGGGTTCTTTTCCTTAGCCTTCTCCTCCAAAAAACGATGATGAACTCTGAGATATGCATTGGTATTTATAGGAAAAGCTAGGAAAACCCTAAAAACGGCCGTCTAATAATTTAATGGGCTGGGCGCAGCCGTAGGCGCAGGCCTGCGCCCCCCCCCTCTGCGCCCCTCTGTGAAATCCGTATTTTTGTGAATTAATTTCTTCTGTCGAGCACTCGGTCTGGGCGCAGGGCTGCGCCCCTCTCTGCGCCTGGCTCTGAAATTTCGTCCTTTTTCATCATTTTAAACCGGATTTTGTTTCCCTGCATAGGCACAGAATTTATTCAATAGCGGCACATTCTATAACACTTTTGCATTAAAAACAACTCTTTTACGCTTAATAAACATGGTAAATTATAACCCGATCAAACTTCCCCAACTTAATTCTTGATCGTCCCGAGCAAGCAACGAAAATCAGATTTTTTTTAAAACATCGGGTTTATCAAGCGTACAAAACATAATTAACTCATTTAAACAAGCACTAGCCTTCATAGATGTGTTGAAACTCGCAGACACGAACAGAATTTAATTCAGATATATCGTGATGTTTCTTGGATAGTTGTTCCAAAATTCCTCACCACTATTATCCTTTTAGCTCAAGGTTACAGAATTGAATTCACGTGGGTCACTGGACCATCTTTTTCCTCGATGCATGACTTGAGCTACTAATTTTTTTTTTTTTTTTTTTTGTTCTTTTCATGCAATGTCTATGTTTTTCGTTCAAGTTTACTATGACTTTCTAGATGATTAGTGTAACAGGATTTGGGTCAGCCGCTCCCAGACCAGTTGGCCTTATGGGACTAGGCATGATGGTACTCTTCAGACTTAATCTCCTGAATCAACTAGGTCACACTTGAATTGAGGCTTTATTCGTGTTCGTTTCCTCCCCCTTATTGCATGAATAAATAGCGGCTATTGAAATCCTTGTTAATTATCACTCGCTACAACACAATATATCCTACTTCAACTCGGTTCACTTCTTTGGGTTTTAAACATCTATGACTCTTGGTGTTATATTTAAACTCATATAATTACGTTATTTTGCTTGAAACCGTCCTAACTAACATCATCATATTTAAGTTGCAAGCTCAACCATAAGAATTTTCAGGTTAATCGATCAGATCTTTTACGGCTCGCTCTTCACACAATCTTAAAAAGAAACACATTTATTCAGTCACACAAACACTAAAAATAATAAAGCATAAAAACAGTAATTCATCCTACTTAGAGAGAGGAACGGAAGAACCTGACAACTGCGGTGGTGGTGGCGGTCCGAGAATACTGTCGTAGAACTCACTGAAAGGCCCATCATCTTCTCGTGCTAGTAATTTTCTTCAAACTTCCCCAACTTGAGTTGAAAACTCAAGTTTAACTGAGATCAACACTAACAATGGCACCTTAAATCTTTATAAGTGAGTTATTTGACCAAAAAGTTGTCATTTTTCGTAAATTTTTTTCTCGGTTTCACGATATATAACATATAAAGCATAGTGTGAAGCATAATGCGTTCCCCTTCCCCAACTTAAAGAATTGGGGCGTCCTCGGCACACAAATAATTATGAAACAAGAAACATTTACGAAGAAATGAAACAACACATGTAGCATCTAAGTATTGAATATTCAAGCATGTGCAATTTAGTATTGGTGCAACACACATTTTGCTAGGAATTGCCCCTCCCTAACGTAAGTATATTCCTTTTAATTTCCTCCAAGCTCAATGGTCCCGAATGTGCAAATTCTTTCCCCAACTTAGTTGGTTACCGCATGTGACATTTTGTAGTAAAGTCAAGCTCAAACGCAGCTAAGTGTTTTAAAGGACGATTTAAGAAATACTAACAATAAGAACTAAATATAACTAAATAAACGAAATTAAAGCACACTTTCGTGGTGAAAAACGATTGCACTTAGCATGTGCAACAAGCCTTTAAACCCCTCAGTAGCCTGAGTGGACGAGTTATAGTCTCGTGAGGGTTTCTATGGAACACACCCACAAAGTTCACTGGATTGCCTTCCAGTAAGCGCTAAGTTTAATGTCTTCAGCCAGACATTTTGGAACTCTTAAATATTTAAGTGATATCTTCCAAGACCATTGTCTCAGATGATATAATTTCATTATCAGCCCATTGTACAAATAATTTTAATCTGTGTCCGTTTACTTTAAACGGCTCACCGCCTTTTTGATCTATTATTTCAACCGCACCATAGGGGTAGACGTTAGTTACTGTGTATGGGCCTGTCCACTTACTTTTTAATTTGCCTGGAAGGGAAGAGCCGTCAGGCCGTCGTGCCGGTCTAAATAGGCATGACTTTGTCACCTTTATTAAACACCTTTCAGTTTAATATTCGATCGTGGAAAGCTTTTGTTTTTTCTTTATATATTAGAACTTTCATAAGCTCCTTGTCCGAATTTCTCTAATTCGTTGCAGTTGGTGCTTTCGAGTTATACCTGGCAGCTGTGAAGTTAGGTTTCATTTTAATTGCCATAAGGCTGCGGTTGCTCTAACCCACCGGAACTTGCGGAAGAGACATAATTTCCCATAAACTGTTTATAGGGAGACCTCCCAAAAGGGGTTTATACGCTGTACATACGCCCAAAGTGCATCATCTAATCGTATGACCCATCTTTCCACGCGGTCGGTATTGTTTTTCTAATATTCGCTAACTCTCCCTGTTTAGATACCTCTACTTGTCCACTAGTTTGTGGGTGATATGGGGGTTAGCTAGCTATGCGTCACTCCATAATGTTTAAGTAGTTTGCTAAAGTACCCATGTTTGAAATGAGAACCCCCATCCCTAATATGGCTCTAGGAATTCCATGACGAGAAAATAGACTTACGTTTACCGATATTGGCAACTACTTTGTGATCATTGGTTCTTGTGGCTTCGGCTGTCTACCCATTTAGAGTACGTAATCAACTGCCACTAGATGTATTCGAAACCATCGGCATATGACTTAGGAAAGGGTCCCATAAAGTCTATGCCCCACACATCGAAAATCTCTACTATAAGAATTGGTGTCATAGGCATTTGGTCTCTTTTTGAAATACCTCCTATCTGCTGGCATCGTAGGCATGACTTAACAAACTCGTAGGAGTCCTTAAAGATGGTTGGCCAAAAGAATCCACTTTGTAAGATTCGATGACCTGTCTTTTTAGCACTAAAATGGTCTCCACATGCATACGAGTGACAGTGATTTAAAATATCATAGTGCTCATTATCTGGAACACATCGCCGGATAATCTGATCTACTCCTATTTTGAATAAATCCGGCTCCTCCCAAATGTACTGTTTAGTTTGAGAGAAGAAATACTTTCTTTGATGTGAATTCCAGTGGCTTGGGGTTTTCCCTGTGACAAAGTAATTTACTAAGTTAGCGAACCAAGGCACTTTTGCGACGAACAATAATTGTTCATCTGGGAAATTGTCCCGAATGGAGTCCAGCATATCAGTGGTGATTGCTGGCAGTCTCGAGAGATGGTCTGCTACTACATTTTCTGAGCCCTTTTTGTCTCTGATTTCTAAATCAAATTCTTGTAGCAACAGTATCCAACGAATTAGCCGTGGCTTAGCATCTTTCTTAGCCAAGAGGTGTCGTAAGGCACTATGATCGGAATACACAATTACCTTAGCTCCCCAGACGTAAGATCTAAACTTATCTAGCGCATACACTACTGCAAGCAATTCTTTTTCAGTGGTTGTGTGATTAATTTGAGCTTCAGAGAAGGTTTTACTTGCATAGTATATTACCACTGGCTTTTTGTCCACTCTTTGACCAAGGACGGCACCTACTGCATGATCGCTGGCGTCACACATGATCTCAAAGGGTTGAGACCAATCAGGTGATTGCAGAATTGGTGCCTCCGTGAGCTTCATTTTTAATGTGTTAAATGCCTCTGCACAGTCTTTATCAAAATTGAACGGTGCGTCTTTTAGGAGAAGGTTACATAGGGGTTTGGATATGGCACTAAAATCTTTTACGAATCTCCTATAGAAACCTGCATGTCCTAGAAAAGAACGAATCCCCTTGATATTAGTTGGTGGTGGTAGCGAGGAAATTATTTGTATCTTAGCTCGATCAACCTCCATTCCTCTTTCAGAGACTATGTGTCCTAAGACTACTCCCTCTTTAACCATAAAGTGACTTTTCTCCCAGCTTAGTACTAAATTAGTTTCAGTACAACGCTTAAGAACTTTTTCTAAATGAGATAGGCACCCTTCGAATGACTTATCAAATATCGAAAAGTCGTCCATGAAGATTTCAAGAGAACCTCCGACCATGTCTGAAAATATAGCCATCATACATCGCTGAAATGTGGCTGGAGCGTTACATAATCCAAATGGCATTCTTCGGTAGGCGAATGTGCCATACGGACACGTAAATGTCGTTTTATCTTGGTCCTCTGGGTGTATTGGGATTTGGTTATACCCCGAATAGCCATCTAGGAAACAATAGAATTTCTGCCCTGCTAGCTTCTCTACTATTTGGTCGATGAATGGCAGAGGAAAATGATCTATTGAGGTTGCGGCGTTTAGTTTTCTGTAGTCGATACATACTCTCCACCCCGTCACAGGGCGAGTTGCAATCTTTTCTCCTTCAGGAGTATCGACGACAGTGATTCCAAATTTTTTTTGGAACCGTTTGTGTGGGACTAACCCATTGGCTATCTGATACCGGATAGATAATTCCAGCATCTAGCCATTTCAACACTTCTTTCTTCACTACCTCTCTAAGGTTAGGGTTTAGCCTTCTCTGAGCATCTCTGCTTGGCTTGGCTGTTGGATCAGTTATAATCCTATGCATACACAGCGTCGGACTAATTCCTTTAAGATCTGCTATGGTCCAGCCTACCGCTTCCTTATATCTCGATAACACTTCTAACAAGGCCTTTTCTTGTGCAGCAGTAAGGTCTGTTGCGATGATTACAGGCAGTGTATTCTCAGGGCCAAGAAAAGCATATTTGAGATGATATGGAAGTGGTTTCAACTCTAGCTTGGGTGGTTGCTCTAAAGACGGTTTTGCTGATGGTGGAAGGTCAGTCGGAAGTTTTTCGATCTTATGTGTCCATGGTGGTTGATTAGAATCTACTGACTGAACACTTTCAAGTTCAAACTCCTTAGCTTCAGGCATATTATCTAGCATATGCACATTATAGTACAGGAGCAGCTCCACTGGATCTTTACATGTTATTGTTGATAATTGTTGTTGTGTTAAATCATCAACTAGATCGATCATATAGCACTCTGAATCCAATGGCGCATTGGGTACATTGTTAAAGACATTAAGTCGGAGTTTACGGTTTCCGAATGCTATGTCTAATGCACCTGTCCTGCAATTGATTTGAGCGTCGATTGTGGCTAAGAAGGGACGTCCTAATATGATTGCCGGTTGGCTTTCTTTGTAAGCACTATCTGAATCCAACACTAAGAAATCTACTGGATAATAGAAATCTTCGACCTTAACGATTACATCAGATAACATTCCTCGTGGTACTTTGGTAGACCTATTTGCTAATTGTAGGATGACATCTGTTGTCTGTAGGGTTCCTAGATCATGTTGGTCAAATAAATTACCAGGTAGAATATTAACACTCGCCCCTAAGTCTAGAAGTGCTTTTTTAATTTGAATATCGCCGATAGTTACCGGGATCAAGGGTGATCCTGGATCTTTTAGTTTAGGCGGCAGTGAGCTCGTGATAACTGCACTGACTTGTTCAGTGAGGTTGATTTGCTTTGGAAGAGTTATTTTAAATTTTCGCTTCTGAGTACAAAGGTCTTTTAGGAATTTAGCGTAAGAAGGAACTTGTTGTATAGCTTTGATTAAGGGAATGTTAATTTTAACTTGATTAAAAATATCCCATAACTCTTCGTTTTTAGGTCCTTTCTTACCATAAGGGAATGAAGCTGGATTTTCTAAGGCCGTTGGGTAGGGAACAGTTTCAGTATTGGAACTCTCTTCCCCAACTTTAATCTCTACTGGTTTTTTGGCTTCTACTTCCTTAAAAGTTACTTTCTTAACTTTTGTTTCAACCTTTGACTCCGATTTGGGTGGCTCTTCTTCATAAACATTTTCTACCTCGTCGTCAGTCTCACTCTCCTTAGGCATTTCTATTTTGTTATCTACTTCCTTTCCACTCCTAAGGGTAGTGACTTTGTTAACTTCGTTCACTTCATTAACTTCATATTTCTTCTCTTTTCCATGGTGGTGCGATGGGTTAACTGTGGTGTTGCTTGGAAGCTTCCCTTCTTCTCGTTTAGTTAAGGATTCTGTAATTTGTCCCATTTGCCTTCCAAGCATCTCCATAGTTTTCGCTTGAACCATGGTTTGCTGCTTCATGAATTCCATAAACTCGGAAAACTCTTTCGAATTCCCCGACACTTGTCGCGAATCATTTTCTTCTTTAGGGTCTTGGCGTTTATAGTACCGATCATCCTTCGTAGCTGAGGTCGATCCATATTGGAAATCTCGGTTTTGTTGACGAGGTTGCTCATATCTTGGCTTCGGGGGAGCATCATTGTCTTGATTATCCCTCCAACTAAAGTTCGGGTGTTTTCTCCATCCCGGATTGTAAGTTTCCGAGTATGGATTCTCCCGTTCTCTTCGTTGCCAAAATCCAAAAGCTTCGTTAACATACTCTTCGTGCGTGAAGGTATGTGGGCAATTCTCGGTTGGATGAGAAGGGTCTCCACAAGTGACACAGCAAACCTGTGCCGCTGTAACCTTTCCCATTCCTTTCATCAACAAGTCCATCTTTTTGCTTAGTTCGGATATGTCAGATTTAACTTCTTTCTTCCATGCGTTGTCTATGCCCATAACTTGGACACCAACACTATTATCCGAACCCGCTTGAACTTTTAAACCTTTGCTTAATTGGGTTAATAATTCCCAAGCTTCATCATCTTCCTTGGCTAAAAAGGTTCCGCCTGAAGCAGCGGTGATCATATTCCTACTTTCTTGACTAACCCCATCGAAAAAGGTTTTAATTAGCATCCATTTAGGAATTTCATGGTGAGGGCATGTTCGTAGTAATTCATTAAACCTATTAAAAGCATCGTGAAATTGTTCTCCAATTTTCTGTTTAAATCCAGTGATTTCTTTACGTTTTTCTGTAGTTTTACTAATTGGGTAATATTCAGTTAGAAATTCTTTTTTCATTTCATCCCAGTTAGTTATACTATCAGTGGGAAGTGACACGAACCAATTTTTCGCTCGTTCCTTCAAAGAGAAAGGAAAGAGTCTGAGTTTTAGAGCATCTACGGTCATTCCCCTAACGTGATTGGCCTTACATATGGCAGTGAATTCAGCTAAGTGCTCATACGGTTCTTCGCTTGGTGCTCCGCGAAAAACGGGTAATATGCTAAATAGCTGTGGCCTAATTTCGGGTTCATTCTCATTAATTGGGTAGAGAATGGGTGATGGATCAGGGATATCACCCGGCCTATAATGGGATTCTACGGTTCTACGATCTCCCATCGGTCTTTGGTTTTGTTGGACGTCGACAAGAACGTTTTCGATGTTCTCGTCTTCCGAATTAATTATTTCTTCCTCCACGTTTACCTTAGGAGCAGTATTTTTAGTTTCGTTTGTTTGAGTTGTGGCTCGCCTATTAGATCTAGCGGTTTTTTCGATTTCTGGATCAAACTTCAAGGGTGAAATTCTACCAGAATATCGTGTGTGCATAAACTTATGAGGGCTAGATGAAGAATTCGAATTAGTTACTTTCTTTTTGGTGAGAATCGATGCTTGCGCCACGATTCCCTTTTTCTTAATAAACTAAATTAAAACTTAAAACTAATTAAAAACTAATTAAATAGAATATAGCAACATAAGGAAACTTTAACTAATTTAAGAAAGCAAATAAAAGCAAATAAGCAATTAATTGAAATTAACTAAATTAACTAAATTACCTAAATTACTCTAAAGAAAATAAGGCAACTAAATTAAGCTAATTACTAAAATACGTGATTTAAGCGCAACCGCTCCCCGGCAACGGCGCCAAAATTTGATGCGAGTGTCGTTAACCCGTCAAAAATACCACTAAATACCTTAGAAGCTAGGGTAAGTAGGGATCGTATCCACAGAGAGCGAGAGGTTAATTGCACGTATTTAAGCGATTAGCATTGCGAAGTAAGTAACTTAGAAAGATTGAGTGGTTTGTAAAAGGTGATTGCTTGATTTATAAAACTAATTACTTGCGAATTTTGTGAAAAGAAAACTTAAGAAGATTGTTTGATTGAATAAAGTACGAAGATAACCATTCCCGGATTCCACACCTCGCTTTGTGTTTAATTTATAAAAACGATTTGAAGATTACATAGACATAATCTTCGTTAGAATTATTATTAAAACCATTACGTGATCTTGGGCATAGCGCGTGACACGTTTGATTACTCGTCTTAATTAAATAATTAACTCGGCACGAATAATAAAATGTCTACGAACTATCTTGCGAAACGCAACAACAAAATAATAATCATTCGTTTACAATCACAATATAAATAATAAAAACCATGCAAACTTAAAGTAATCGTTCATAAAGTAAAACTTAGCGATGTGCTTCCTCCGAGAATGATTATGGTGAGCTTAGCCGGACATAGTTGATGCAACGTTCAAGAGTTGTTGATCCATCACCGTAGCTCGACTCGTGTGTTCTTCGTACGTGTTTTCGCTCAAACAGGGTTCTTTTCCTTAGCCTTCTCCTCCAAAAAACGATGATGAACTCTGAGATATGCATTGGTATTTATAGGAAAAGCTAGGAAAACCCTAAAAACGGCCGTCTAATAATTTAATGGGCTGGGCGCAGCCGTAGGCGCAGGCCTGCGCCCCCCTCTGCGCCCCTCTGTGAAATCCGTATTTTTGTGAATTAATTTCTTCTGTCGAGCACTCGGTCTGGGCGCAGGGCTGCGCCCCTCTCTGCGCCTGGCTCTGAAATTTCGTCCTTTTTCATCATTTTAAACCGGATTTTGTTTCCCTGCATAGGCACAGAATTTATTCAATAGCGGCACATTCTATAACACTTTTGCATTAAAAACAACTCTTTTACGCTTAATAAACATGGTAAATTATAACCCGATCAGTTGCACAAGTAGACGTGCTTACAAAACTTTCCATAAATAGATTTATGGTTAGGCTTATTCTAGAAAGTGAATTACAATTGCCATAAATTATTATGGTTAGACTATCTTATGTTTCCATATTTGCAACCCTAACCCTCTTCTATATATACAAGGCTTTGCCTCCTTGCTTGATCATCCTAGAAATAGATAATACATAGCATGAATAGAGTTTCTCATTAATTAGAATTAATCTTACAAAGTTATCTTGAACTTTGCAAGAACTAGCATTATATTGTGAACAAAAATTCATTCATGTGTGTGATACTATTAGAGATCATCTTGCTCTTGAATATTCATACCATTTTTGTTTCTGTTTCTTGGTTATATATAATGATTCACTTATGGGTTTTGCATAAAGATTCGATCTTTATCTTTTATCGCTTCCGCTATCATGAATGTTCCAAAAACATTCAGAAAGAAAACTCAACATAGGAGGGTAGGATGAGGTGAGATAAGATGGGATGGGGTGGAGGTAGGATGGGATAAGTGGGTGTAAGGTGTGGGGTAGGGTAGGGTAGAGTAAAGTGGATGGGTGGATAAGGCAGATGTAGGGTGGGTGTGGTTGTGTCGGTAGGCCAGGTACTTGCCAACGAGGAAAATATATAATGAGAATGGAATGTGTTGGAAAAAAGTGTATATTTTTCAAAGTAAAAAGTGTATTTTCCATGTTTTTGAACCAAATATAATTATATATAATTGTGAGATATATAATTAATATTTTGTGGGTTTGTATTCTCCTTGAAGAGAGGATTACAACGATATAAAGAACGTCCAAAACGGAGCTAAGATGAATGAGATATCGATGCTCAAAGATTGGTGTTTGATTTGAGAAAATGCAATTTAAAAGTGTGAAAACTTGTCCCACACAGGAAGAATGACCAAACCATGAGTGGTTTATAAGGAGGAGCCTTGACAAGCATGACAAGTTACTCCAAGACAAATCTTGGGTCCAAACAGTAGCAAATCATTAAACTTGTGTGCGCCCGCATCTGCCTTGTACTTTGTATAAGGTATTTTTTGCGTGAGCCGCGTTCGTGTCTTGGACGAATCTAGACAATTCTAGAGCCGTTACATAAATGGTTTAATAATAGAATTATTATATTTAATTATTAATAAAACATGTTTTTTATTATTACAATTAAATATAATTAATTTGTTGTTACAACTCATGGTTTAATAATATTAATAAAAAAATGGTTTTTTTATTATTACAATTAAATATAATTAATTTGTTGTTATATTTAATTTGTCTTGGACGAATCTAGACAATTCTAGAGCCGTTACATAAATGGTTTAATGATAGAATTATTATATTTAATTATTAATAAAACATGTTTTTTATTATTACAATTAAATATAATTAATTTGTTGTTACAACTCATGGTTTAATAATATTAATAAAAAAATGGTTTTTTTATTATTACAATTAAATATAATTAATTTGTTGTTACAACTCATCTCCTATAAAAGGGATGGAGATGCAAACACCAAAAGACACTTGAAAATATACTTGACTATTTTGAAACACTTTGCACTTTAAACGACGACACGTTGTTGCTTCCAAGAACGATGATCACTTAGAATTCACGTGATTTTTCAGGCAAGTTGGTTACCTCCGGCAGTACACACTGCTTTGGCTGTTGTACCCTAGGAAACAAACTTCAAATCTGTTTTAAGGGAATCGTGTCAAACACGAGACTCGGCCTTTATTTTTCCGTATTGTAATTTACTTTTCCGTAGTATTATTTCTTTTACTTGTAATTTTAAATTCTGTATTCTGATTTTTTCCGTGTATTGTAATTTCAATTCTGAATTGTAATTCGTAATACATTTCTTATATTTTATAATTGGTATCGGGCACACTATTCCTACAATCTTAAAACAGATTTTTACAATCACGATACCGGTTATAAAATTAGGAATATTAGAGAAATTGTTTTTTCGATTCAAACAAGTTTTGTCTCGAAGTAAAAATTTCTATTACATTATTCTTTTGATTCAAACGAGTTTTGTCTCAAAGCAATTGTGTTTCCATTTCATTTAATTATTTCTGTTTCGTTACAAACGAGTTTTGGTTTCGAGACGGATTTAATTTTTGCAACAACCTTGATTAAGTGTTTAGTTTGAACGACATGTTTGATTATTCACTTTTGGTTTCTTAAGCATTGAACGGACGATTCAATTTTTATTTTTAATATAAAATTCGTTATTATTCTCGTACGGGTTTTAAGTGTTTGAATGAACGGTTGATTCATTTTTCACTTTGGTGTTAAATTGAACAGCAGATTCAATTTTCCATTTTAGTGATAAAAGTTGGTTATAATAAAAGATTTAATTTTGTTATAAACTGATTAAATTGAACGGTTGATTCATTCTTCACTTTGATGTTATCACTTTGGTGTTAAATTGAACGACAGATTCAATTTTCAATTTTAGTGATAAAGTTAGTTATAATAAAATATTTATTTTGTTATAAAGTGATTAAATTGAACGGTTGATTCAAGTTTTGTCAATTGGAGTATTTGTCATTGTTTATAACAAAAGATTTAATTTTGTTATAAAGTGATTAAATTGAACGGTTGATTCAAGTTTGATCAAATAAAGTATTTGACGTTGTTTATAATAAAAGTGTAATTTTATTATAAAGTGGGAAAATTTTCTTTATTGAAAATTTATAAAGTATTTGTTGAAAAAAAAAAAGATTCACAACTACTTGTGCCGTTATAATTATTTTCTTTGGCGTTAAAAAAAATAAAAAATAAAAATATAGATGGAGTTGTGTCACGGCCGATGACTTCAACTATGACATCTATTGCTAAACCATCGATTAAGGAGATGGTTGATTTGATTGGAGTTCAAAATGCGAATAATTTTGCCAATCATATTGAGAAATCAAAATTATTTTTTGATTTGGATCTTGAACCATGTGCGGTTATTGACGCCAACGGTGAAGTTGCAAGTGTGATGAATTTGAATATCTCGACAATGGTTTCTGATGTAGAATTAGTAAGATCTGAACCGAATGAATGATGGATTGACACTGGTTCTACCCAACATGTGTGTTCGGAGAAAAGTTTGTTTGCTACTTTGAAAGTAGTTAATGGAGAAAAGATCTTCATGGGAAACTTTGATACGATTGATGTCAAAGGTGAAGGCGATGTGATCTTGAAGATGACATCCGGGAAAGACCTTAAGTTGACAAATGTTTTGTATGTACCAGAAATTCGAAAGAATGTGGTTTCTGGATGACTGTTAAACAAGTTTGGATTTAAAATGGTTTTTGAATCTAATAAATTTGTTTTGACCAAGAATGGTCAGTTTGTTGGAGAAGGTTTTGCTTTGAATGGAATGTTCAAAATAAATTAGTTTGTTGGAGAAGGTTTTGCTTTGAATGGAATGTTCAAAATAAATTTGATGATTTTGAAAAGCAATTTTAATAAAACGACTACAAATTCGGTCTATTTGACAGAGTCTTCTAACGTGTGGCATGGTCGTCTTGGACATGTCAATTTTAATTCTTTACGTCGTTTAATTAAGTTAAATTGCATTCCATCTTTTCATATTGATTCAAATTATAAATGCCAAACTTGTGTTGAAGCCAAACTTACAAGATCGTCTTTCCAATCGGTTGAAAGAATAACCGAACCACTTGATATGATTCACACGGATGTGTGTGATTTAAAATTCATTCCTACGAGAGGTGGTAATAAGTTTTTCATCACGTTATTGATGATTGTACTAGATATTGCTATGTTTATTTAATGAAAAGTAAAGATGAAGCAATTGATAAGTTTGTTTTATACAAATAAGAGGTTGAGAACCAACTCAACAAAAAAATTAAGGTTGTAAGAAGTGATCAAGGAGGTGAATATGTGTCACCTTTCGCGGATTTATGTGCTCAACATGGAATCCGACACGACTTCACCACTTTTTACTCACCTCAACAAAATGGTATTGCGGAAAGAAAGAACCGAACATTGAAAGAAATGGTGAATGTCATGTTAATTAGTTCGGGAATGAGCTAAGAAATGTGGGGGGAAGCTATCCTCTCGGCTACTTATCTTTTAAATAAGATACCCCGCAAGAAATTGGACAAAACACCGAAAGAACTTTGGATGGGAAGAGAGCCATCCTATAAGTACTTACGAGTGTGGGGGTGCCTAGCAAAGGTTGTTGACCCGACACCTAAGGCTCAAAAGATAGGACCTAAAACAGTTGATTGCATCTTTATTGGTTATGCACATCATAGTAGTGCCTATCGGTTTCTTGTGTATGAGTCTAAAAATCCAGAAATTCACAAGAATACCATCATGGAATCAAGGAATGCATCCTTCTTTGAGAATATATTTCCTTGTTTACAAAAGGATCGTGCTAGTTCGTCTAAATCGATTGAAGAAAATGTCCAAGATGAGACATTAGGACAACCTGAAAGAGAAGACGTTGAGCCTAGAAGAAGTAAAAGGAAAAGGGTTTAAAAATCATATGGAGATGATATTGTCACTTACATGGTTGAAAGTGAACCCAAAACTTACCGAGAGGCAGTAACTTCTTCTGAAGGACCACAATGGAAAGAAGCCATCAAGAGTGAAATTGAGTCAATTTTACAAAATCATACTTGGGAACTAGTGGACCTTCCTAAAGGTTGTAAACCATTAGGTTACCGATGACTTTTTAAGAGGAAAATGAAACCTGATGGTTCCATTGATAAATATAAAACACGTTTGGTAATCAAATGTTACAAACAAAAGGAGGGTTTTGATTACTTTAATACATATTCGCCGGTGACGCGAATAACATCCATTAGATTGGTGCTTGCTATTGCCGCAATTAGAAATCTAGAAGTGCACCAAATGGATGTGAAGACGGTTTCTCTAAACGGTGATTTAGAAGAAGAGATCTACATGGAGCAACCCGAGGGTTTTAGTGCTCCCGGATGTGGAAAGAAAGTTTATAGGCTTGTTAAGTCATTATATGGCTTGAAGCAAGCTCCTAAACAATGACATCAAAATTTTGACCACGTCATGCTAGAATGTGGATTCAAAATTAATGAATGCGACAAGTGTGTGTACATGAAAGATACAAAACATGGATATGTCATTCTTTGTTTATACGTAGACGATATGCTTATCCTTGGTAGTAATGAAAGAATGATTAATTCAACGAAAGAGATGTTGAAATCCAAATTTGACATGAAAGACATGGGTTTAGCGGAAGTGTTTCTTGGTATTAAAATCACATGAACCCAAGATAGTCTTGTGTTAAGTCAAACTCATTATGTGGATAAAATTCTTGAGAAATTTAATAATGTTGATTCTAGTATAGCTAGAACTCCAATTGACACTAGTCAACATCTATCGAAAAATAGAGGTGAAAGTGTTAATCAACTAGAATACTCAAGAATTATAGGCAGTCTAATGTATCTAATGTCTTGTACCAGGCCGGACATAGCATATGCTGTAAGCAGGCTAAGTAGGTACACGAGTAATCCGAGTCGGATTCATTGGAAAAGTGTGATACGAGTACTTCGATATTTGAGATATACTCGAGATTACGGACTGCGTTATGAGAGATATCCAGCTGTGATAGAAGGATACAACGATGCGAATTGGATATCCGATTTAAAATATTCTAGATCTACAAGTGGATATGTATTTACACTTGGTGGGGCTGCTATTTATTGGATGTCTTCCAAGCAAACAGTGATAGCTAGATCTATTGTTGGAATCTGAATTCATCGCATTAGATAAATGTGGTGAAGAAGCCGAATGGCTATTGAAGACATACCAAAGTGGCCGAAACCCGTCTCAGACGTTACTATACATTGTGATAGCCAATCTGCGATTGGTAGAGCGCATAGCATAATGTATAATGGTAAGTCAATGCATATTATACGTCGCCACAATTCAATACGACAACTACTCTCAACAGGTTTTATTACTATTGACTATGTGAAATCAAAGGATAACATTGCGGATCCGCTTACAAAAGACTTAAATAGAGAGTTAGTTTTGAAGTCGTCAAAAGGAATGAGACTAAAACCCATGAATGAATAAATTCATACGAATGAAAACCTTACCTTGTTGACTGGAGATCCCAAGATCTTGGTTCAAAAGGACAACCTATATGTATGAATAAAGTGTGGTCACTGTGGGGGGTTGTGAAAAACTCCTAGTCCATTCCTATATGATTTCTAGAAGAAAATCACTTTGATGACAACGAGGTTAAGCATTTTATAATGATTCGGTTGAAATCATTTATGCTTTTAATGATTCGGGAGAAATCGCCTATGTGAGAGAGAAGTGGGGTCGCTTCGAGTGGAATTATAGGGGCACAATTCTTAGTAGCCCTCGCAGAACCAGGCTAGTGTTCCATGACCATAACGGACACGACTATGAGGAGTTAACCTTGTTAGGGAGATTCTTGTGTGAAGTGTATTGTCGTCTTCACAAATGGCAGCTCAGTTCAAAGACATCGAGTTCTACTGACAGCTAGAAGGCTAAGTGCATTTTATAAGAAAGGTTCAAAGGTTTACACCAACCTATCCTATGCAATTTTTCAACCATAGAAAATTCATTGAATTTTATGTGTCTTCGATCAATCTCATACATGTGGGGGATGATTGAAATGTGTTTTCGATCGAGCTCTCATTTATGTGGGGGATTGTTGGAAAAAAGTGTAAATTTTTCAAAGGAAACAGTGTATTTTTCATGTTTTTGGACCAAATATAATTATATATAATTGTGAGATATATAATTAATATTTTGTGGGTTTGTATTCTCCTTGAAGAGAGGATTACAACGATATAAAGAACGTCCAAAATGAAGCTAAGATGAATGAGATATCGATGCTCAAAGATTGGTGTTTGATGTGGGAAAATGCAAGTTAAAAGTGTGAAAACTTGTCCAACATAGGAAGAAGGACCAAACCATGAGTGGTTTATAAGGAGGAGCCTTGACAAACATGACAAGTTACTTTCAAGGCAAATCTTGGGTCCAAACAATAGCAAATCATTAAACTTAAATCATTAAACTTGTGTGCGCCTGCGTCTGCCTTGTACTTTGTATAAGTATTTTTTGCGTGAGCCGCGTTCGTGTCTTGGACGAATCTAGACAATTCTAGAGCCGTTACAGAAATGGTTTAATGATAGAATTGTTATATTTAATTATTAATAAAAAATGTTTTTTTAATTATTACAGTTAAATATAATTAATTTGTTGTTACAACTCATGGTTTAATAATACAATTGTTATATTTAATTATTAATAAAAATGGTTTTTTTATTATTACAATTAAATATAATTAATTTGTTGTTACAACTCATCTCCTATAAAAGGGATGGAGATGCAAACACCAAAAGACACTTGAAAATATACTTAACTATTTTGAAACACTTGCACTTTAAACGACGAGATGTAATTATCATTTTATCAGTTCAATACAATTTCAGTCTTCTCAATACTTGTCAAGAACAACACCTAGGTGTCCTTAACATTCTTAATAGCGTATTTGAAGATTTGACTTAATATCTATTGTTGAAGGACTTCATCATTCTTAATTATTTATGATAGAATTTAGATTCTAAACATTTCGTAATTTATGATCTTAGCTAAACTTAAACATCATTTAATACATCAACCAAAACATTCTATGTACTATAAATTAAATTACAACTCGTTTATATTTCATTTCCAACTAAACCTAATATATACACCTGTCAATTTATAATTCGTAAGTTAAGACAAAGCTTATGATGATATATTTTTTTGTTTTGAATTAAAATAAAAAATAAATTCAATGGATAATGTAATGTTTCTATCTGCTTAAAATGTGCAATCAAAGTCACAATCCATAAAAGTTACCCAAAAAAAGTATTTACGAATAAAAATACCTCTTTTTTCCCTCTCTATATATGATGAACAAGTTTAATTTTTTTTTTTTTATAAAAAAAATTTAAATAATCTTAACAAAAGCCCTTAGATATTCAAAAGCCAGGCTCATGGTACAAATCATGTCTAACGATTGGGGCTTTGCCACTAGCAACCACGATTTGATCTTCTGACAATCGTGGTGTGGATGAGTAAATGATCAAATGCAACCATTGTGACTCAAATATAAGAAGTTGTGACCAAAAATTTCGAAAGAAGTATGATGATAAAGAACCAAAAGCTCAAACTATTGCCAATATCACAATCAAATAACCTTAGCCCAATCAACAAACAATTAGTTAAGAAAGGCAATCAAAACCCTTATCCGTAATCAACGAATTAACGAAGACAATAAACCCAACGAAGATGGTCGAAAATTCTCACAAACCAATCATTGATTGCAACGATAACCCCAAACAAATTCGAAACTTCGACGAAACAAATATGAAACTCAAAAACTAGCAAATCATGAATCAGCAACCAATCTCGAATGTAAATAAGTCCCAACAAACAAATCTAGTCGATAATCCAAACGGTTAGATTAACGATATTTGTTTTTTGAATCCTCAGTCCAAATATCACAACGTTCTTACGGTTTAAAAACTCATACATTCATTTTTACTACTAGTGTGCAAAAATCCACAATTTCAATCTACAGCCACCTTCAATGATTAATAACTCAAAGGGATAAAGTTCATATGATAAGCCCAACGGTGAGATTGAAGGTATAAGTGTTTAGAACCTACAGTACAAAAATCGTGATGATCCAACGGTTAATGAAGTCAAAAAAAAGTTTTCCCCACAGCTACACAAATCTGGCCAAAAATCTCGAAACAGAACAACTACATTCAATAGTAAATATCTACAAATACAAAACTTGAGTCAACAATCCCAACGATCAAAGTGATGACACATGTGTTGCAAACCTACACACCAAAAAATATGACGATACGGTGAACGAATCCAGAACGTTGATTTTTTCACCGCTGCACAGACCTTGCCGAAAATTAGAGACAAAACGAGGAACCAAATAGTGAATAATTGCAACAAACTGAGAACTCAACAAATCAACAATCACGACTTTGATACCATGAGGCAAATATATGACCGAATGATTAAAGGGTTTATTATTCAAGCAAAAGAAAGAATTATACAATGGAATGAATAGAAAATATACGAGCAACTCTATATATGGAGCACACAACCCTAAAAGGCGAAACCCTAAAAGATCAATTACATAAAAGGCCCAATATTACACTCATACTCCCAATATAATGGATCTACACGTTTACACCATCCTAATTTCCAACCATTCTTTTCATTATTTCTTTTTTAAAGCTTGCAATCGTTTATAAATACTGGTGGTCTCCTTTCATTGTAATTATCATTTTATCAGTTCAATACAATTTCAATCTTCTCAATACTTGTCAAGAACGACACCAAGGTGTCCTTAACATTCTTAACAGTGTATTTGAAGATTTAACTTAAAATCTATTGCTGAAGGACTGCATCATTCTTAGCTATTTGACAGAATTTAGATTCTTAGCATTTCGTAATTTATAATCTTAGCTAATTAATCGTAAACATCATTTAATACATCAACCGAAACATGCTATGTATTATGAATTAAATTACAATTCATTTAAATTTCATTTCCATCTAAACCTTATGTATACACCTCTCAATTTATATCCGTAAGTTAAGACAAACCTTTTGATATATATTTTTTTGTTTTAAATTAAATAAAAATATTAATTCAATAGATAATGTAATGTTTCCATGAGCCCAAAATGTGCAATCAAAGTCACAATCCATAAAGGTTACCAAAAAAAATACCTCTTTTCCTTCTCTATATATGAACAAGTTTAATTTTTTATAAAAAGAATTTAAATAATTTTATCAAAAGCCCTTAAATATTCAATCAATCCAGGCTCATGGTACAAATCATGTCTAACGATCGGGCCTTCACCACTAGCAACCATGATTTGATCTTCCGACAATCGTGGTGTGGATGAGTAAAGGATTGATGCTTCCATAACCTCTCGACGAGCATTTTCTTGATCTTGTAATAGCCATTGGGCTCGTAAAGCCGTGACAGACAAGCCTAAAGCCAAAAAGGTTGTCGTAATACCTATCACCCCAGCGGAAGAGAACAAACCCTCTTTAGCGATGAAACAATTAGGCCTTGGGTTTGACCACCCTTTCAAGTGTCCTGATTCGACACTTAAGCCAATCAACAACAAAACTTCTCCGACAGAAAAGCAAATCCTGTACATTAACACAAGTAATGTTTAGTACTAACATTATGTTCCCCAACAAAAGTTATGTTTGACAGAGAGCTTTTAAGAGTTTATAAGAGCTTTTATTAAAAAAAAAAACTCTACTAAAAACTAAAGCTATGTTTAGAAGTAACATGTAGAGCCTTATTTTTCTTAAAAAAAACTCTTTTATAAAACGTTAATAGAGGTAGCATTTGAAAAGCTATGAAGCTTTTGATCAAACATAATTACATTTTTATCCATCTATAAATTATAATTTATAAACTACTTACTTTGATTAATATTAATGTCATTTTTATGTAATTTAATACTAAAAGTTACAGCTACAACTTTGTCTACCAAACACATTTATAAATTTAAAATCTCCGGCTCTTTTAAAAAGTTTCAGTTCTCAAAAGCTACAGCTATTAAAAGCTCTAACTCTTTTAAAAACTCAAAGCTACAACTAATTTTACTAAATGTTCTCAAAACAACATGTTCGATTAAAGTTATTTCTCAATTTAAATGTGAACTTCCTATAAAATAGATGAAGTAATGTAATTTTGACTAGCGGTGGAACTTAGATTGAACCAAACTGAGACCTGACTAAAAACAGAAAATACAAAATAATTGAAACCAAAATCCGGGTTTTGTCCGGTCAAACTGTAGCCTAAACATGAAACCAAATAAAAAAATTATGTAAAATTTATAAAAACTATTAAACAAACTGTTGTTTGAAAATTTTTTTCAAGATTATGTAAAATTTATGACTTTTAGTCGTCAACCCGTTTAACCCGTTTGCTTAAATGGGCTAAAATTGTCACCTTAATGTAAACATGGAACCAAATAAAAAGACATTGAAAATTTTAAATTAAAGTGTACAAGACTACAACTATAGAGTGACATATATAAGTAAAACATATTGAAAAAATAATAACTGGCTTTCTGGATGATTCAAAGTTTAAGAACTTAACTGAAAACTAGTTTTTTATATTCTTATAATTGAGAAGCGTGTCAAACACAGCCGGATCCTGTTCGGATTCGTTTTCTTGGTTCTGTTGGTCTAGAATCTAAGTCTGTTTTTCCAAACCCTCTTTTTAACAGCAGTTCTAGACGTACCAGGTGGTAACGAAGAAAAACGCAGCTTGCCAAGTGAGAGTGTTGAGATGATCGTTAGAGAGAGGATCCCAACTCATAAGTAGACTAGGGTCGGGGTCCGATTTACTCACGGTTAATAACAAGTGTGTGTGTTGCACCACCATCGCAATCGCAAGGGCTAAAAACGCACCCGCACCACAAATTAGAGGTGTTTTCCCATTGCCACTATATCTACAATCACCCTTTTCCGTCTCCCTTGTACCGCCATCACTCACCTCCCGTATTATCTGTAGAAGTTTAAGTTAACGTCAACTTTAATATAAAAAAGTTATCGTATAAGAAAGAACGAACTTAAGTTGATTTTTATTTAAAGTAATAAACTTTATTTTGTCATATTCAAACATAACACACTTTTACATTTATTTTAAAAGAAGTGTTAATTGTATAAAAATTATGATTAGAATCGAATTTTATTGTAGGTAACAAACTAAATTTGTTATTTTAGGAAGGTATCTAAAAAACAGTAATTTCAATTCTATAAAAAATGTAATTAAAAAGGGTTAATAAAAACATAATATAATAACTGAATTTATCTTGTTTTATTTTATATTCCAGTCCCATATTTTTACGATTTTGCGATCTATATCTATATCTATCTATGCTATATATAATAACAAAACCACTTGGAGTTTTTGGACCATTGGATGGAAAGAAATCAATGGTCCAGATTAATGACAACTCATAATTATTTATGAAATGTCTCTTATACCCTTAATTAAAATCAATAATTATACCTATGCCATTTTTTTAATTCATTTTCCAAATTTACTACATTACCATAATTACATTAGATTTTGATTTTAATTTTTTAATAATGAAATAATAGTTACCAAAAATAAATATGTGTCATTATTATCCTTAATGATTATAGTTAAATTCAAATGTAGAAAATTTGAATTTAAATGTAGAAGTGTAGTAAATAAAGTTAAAAATTTTTGTTAATTATTTTGCTAACAAGATTTTAAATTTAATTGATAAAACTTTAATTGTGAATATGATAAATTTGATTGTTGATTTTCAAATATTCCATTTTTATATTTTATCATTTTCAAAATATATACACATTCACATAATTGAAGTTTTTTGTTTCTTACATTGATATTTCATATTTGAAGTTAATAAAAATTAAAAGAAACATTTTTTGCAAACACATATTATCTGTTTTTAATTATACAATATAATAATATTTTTTTAATTAATATCAAACAACTGAGTATTTTTTATCTTTAATTTAAGACTAAATTACATAAATGGTCCCTGTGGTTTATATGAAATTACGGTTTTCGTCCCTGAAAGAATTTTATTACACCAGCAGTCCCTAAAATCGAAAAATTGTAACATTTTGGTCCCTGAAACTAACGGCCGTTAACTTGAGCCGTTAGTTCAGGGGTATTTTTGTCTTTTTGACTTTCAAGGACCATTTATGTAATTTTCAAACATTCAGGGACCATTTATGAAATTTTCATACTTTTCATATATATATTTATCATTTCTTTCTTTTTTATAATTTAATTATCCAAATATAACATTTTATATTTATTTCTTTTGTTTTAATCATTAATTTTATTTGTATTTTTATTGTTATTATTAATGTTATTTTTTTATATATTACTATAATTATTTATTTAAGATTATTATATGATAAACCTAGTTCATTTTTTTTCAATTATTTTTTCATTTAAGAAAATTAAAAATAAAAACTAGTTGTAGTTTTTTTCGTTCGGAAAATCTAAAATCTAAATGATTTATTTCTTTTCTCCATTCAAAAAACTTTCAAAATAACAAAACGTGTTGAAGCTTTTTCCGTTTGGAAAAAGAATATAATAAAAATGTTTCGAAGTTTCTTCATTGCAAATACTTAATAAAATTTTTTAATTCTAAAAGGTTTGAAAAAAGCAAGAATTGGAATGGTTAAAACAAAAGGAATAAAAAAAATAAAATGTAATATTTGGATAATTAAATTATAAAAAAGAAAGAAATGATAAATATATATATATATATATATATATATATATATATATATATATATATATATATATATATATATATATATATATATATATATATATATGTATATGTATATGTATATATGTATATGAAAAGTATGAAAATTTCATAAATGGTCCCTGAAAGTTTGAAAATTACATTAATGGTCCTTGAAAGTCAAAAAGACAAAAATGCCCCTGAAACTAACGGCTCAAGTTAACGGCCGTTAGTTTCAGGGACCAAAATGTTACAACTTTTCGATTTTAGGGACCGCTGGTGTAATAAATTTCTTTCAGGGACGAAAACCGTAATTTCATATAAACCACAGGGACCATTTATGTAATTTAGTCTTAATTTAACTAACTTTCAATTTTTTTTATTTTAATTATATATAAATTTTATAATAATTTATTCAAATATAAAAATATATGTATTTTCTAAATCAACCCATGTAATACATGGGTTGATTAACCTATATATTATAATAAAACAAAACAATTCATATCACATGTCACTTCTACAATACAAGAAATTTTTTTTTGCCACATCTTTTTCCAAATTTAACACCTTAACTTAATTGCATTAAATTTTGACTTTATTTTTTTCATTAATTAGTTAGTAATAAATTAGATTTTGTAACATTTAAAATTAACGTTTACCTAAAATAAATATCTATAATTATTATCCATAGTAATTATAATTAGATCCAAACGTAATAATTTGAATTAGTTGTGGAAATTATTATTATTATGTATAATAAAGGAAAACATCAAATGTCACGTGTCACCTCTACGTTCACCTAAAAGATAATTACAACTTATAAAAAATAAAAGATAAATACAATTTAATATTTTAAAAAAAGATAAATATATTCTATTTTTTAATCTGTAAATAATAAAGAATAAACACAATTATTATTTTTGTATGTTTTTATTTTTACTCATATACATTTTATATAAATAAATTTAATTAAAAATATCCACGTAATACGTGGGTTATAAACTAGTATATATATAATAAAGGAGAACACAATTTGCCACATGATATTACCACATTTAACCTAGAAAGATAAATACATATTATTATTTTTATAATAAAATAATATACAAGATAATTTAATTATTTTAATATCTATAAACATTAATAATTAAATTAAATCTATCCATTATTTGACATTATTTCAAATGTTAATTGTCATCATTGTCTATTTGATTTGATATTTGTTAACTTTTAACAATTAAATTAATTTAAAATATATAAATATATAATAAAGGTTTAAGTTTAAATTAAAAAAATTACATTTTAAATGAAAAAATATAATACAAATAAAGAACACCATAAATGATAAATAAAATTAAAATTAGTATAAACCATATTAAATATTTATTAAAATTATATACAGATTCATATAAACAATATTAAAAAATTTAGAAAGTAAACATATTACAATATTAGTAAAATCATACTTCATAACAATATATTTGTTATTATAAAATATGTAAACATTTTTTAAAAAGATTAATAAATAATATTTATGACAAATAACTATACTTTTCATTTTTTAATAAAAAATAATATTTATATGGTTTGATTTTATGTTTACATACATTTTATATATATAATTATTTATTAAAATTTATCCATATATGTAATTCGTGGGTTCATAAACTAGTAAACTAATTCTATATGCAAGGTTAAGAATGTAAAATAACAAATTGTTTTTAAATTCTTATTATTTTTAATGGTTACGTTTTCATTTTATCATTTATAGCAATGAATCTTAATTATTAATATTCAAGTTTATGATAATATAATTCTAAAAATTAATTTTTTATAAATATATTATAAACATCAACATGACGAAAGAATATTGTTATTTATCTTTAATTACTGTAAGAATAGGTTGTTGTAAGAGGTTTTTTTATAAACAATAAACATGTAAAATTCACTGTTTATTATTTGTTATAAATTGTAATAAAAATTCCTATAATTTAAAATAAAAACCTGTGAACGTTGAAATAAAAACCTGAGAACGTGTTGCCTCTGCAATAAGACAAAGAACGAAGCAAACCAAACCAAGAAATATCGAGAAGACCATCAACGCCACACCCGTTTTGCTCCCAATGTCATTCCGTCGACGATTCGGTGCTAAATCAGCATGTGTCACCGCCATTGAAGGGTCAAGACGGTTAAACTGCGTGTTTATATGGTTGGGTTTAATACGTTTTTTTTAATCTTTTTCTCGAAATCGTAAAATATAATGATGAAGATGAGATGAGGCAGGTAAAGAAGCATATAAGTTTAGATTTTTTAGCATTTTAGAATTGCTTGAATGAAAGGTTGCTTAAAGGTTAGAGATTCTTAGTTTATCTTGGTGTGTCACACCAAATGGGCTTTACATGCATGCAAGTTTTTAATTATTACACAAAGTAGATTCTTGGTTTTTATGCATTTTAAAGGTGTTTTTAAGTAAATATTTATGGATTAGGAGATATAAAGTTGCTTAATTTAGTTGGTCGAACTTATTATTAAAAAATAATTTTGGAAAAATGTAATGAAAAGTAACGTATACTTTATATAAAATTCTAGTTTATTTACCCGTATATTATATACGAGTTTGTACTTTAAATAATAATTTTTTTTAATAAAGTATAAATTTTAGAATAATTATAGAAATCGATGATAAACAGTAGTACGAACTATGAATATAATGAAAGAGATCTAACTCAATATTAATTTTAGACATATATAGATTATAAAATGAAAAAAAAATGTGTAGAATGATTTAAGAAAGCTCCATATAATGAATGATAAAAATCATAGTAAAATCTTTTTTTTTTTTTTTTTTTTTTGAAAGGCTAGTTAGTTGTTAGTATTACCAATGTCAGGGATTGAACCCGTGACCTCTCCTAGAGGTAAGCCTCCCCACCTTTGGTGGTGGCCACCAGGTAGGGGTGAGCACGGGGCGGTTCGGTTCGGTTTCTACCTCCCTCCGAACCCAAACCGAAAATTTCGGTTTCTGGAATATGGAAACCATTCGATTTCGGGTTTTTCGGTTTCGGTTTTTCGGTTTGGGTTTCCGGGTTTTTGGTTTGTATCCATGGATTTTCGGTTTTCGGTTTTTAAAACGGTTTGGGTTTTGGGTTTAAAACCGGTTTGGGTTTTGTTAAACTTTGGTTGTTTTATGTTACTTTGATACTTGTTTGAAAGTTGGTGTTAATTACTAGTTAATACTTGATTAGTTAATTACTTAATTCGATACTTTAAAGTTCATAATAAACATGTCATTCAAGAATTCTACTCTATCTTGTAATGTGCGACATAATAAACTAAGAAAGTTCATATGAACTTATGAAGTTGAAAAAGAATACCTGTGAACATGAAGAAACCAAGCTTGTAATGTGCGAGATAACATCATCCATGACCGAAGTCCAAAGATCCAACTCTATCTTGTAATGTGCGACATAACAGCCGTTCAAGCACTAGTGCACTACCATGTCAAAAGAAAAAAAAATATATTTTAAAAGCAATAGAAGAAGACACTTAATTATGTAAGTGTTTGCTAGAAAAAAAGAACTTAACCTTCGAAAGATGAACGGATGAGTTTGTCCAATTCCATTGTATAATGCCAAACTTCGAAATGTCAAACTGTCATGACCAATGACTTGGAGACATATTCTATATATAACAAACTATGATATAACAAACTATGATTTAATCAAGCATAATAGCATATAATTCCAAACTTTAAAGTTCATACTAACAAATTAAATAAACATTCCACACAAAGTACAATATTCAAGTTCAAATCGTTCCACACAAACCGAGTACAAAACTACAAATAACATAAACTTAATGAAAAACAACGTTGTCGATTGGTTGTGTCATTCTTAGTTCCAACAAACATGCAAAACTCCAAATCATCATTAATCTACAAAAAAAAAAAAAAAAACGATTCACAATATTATAATAAAGCTACGTTCTCAATTTTTAATATTATAATATTAAAACAATTTTTACCTTGATAATAAAGATAAGTCATCAATCTTCATCCATGCAAGAACCAGACATGCTATGTCCGGTTGACAATTCATCTACAACAATAAACAAATCAAGTCATTAATATATGATAGATTTCAATGAATTAATCAATTAAAATCAAGAAATTCTTACCAATTTCTATCTTCTCCAAGTTCTCATGCAAGTCCACTAACTCACTAATAGCCATGTGTTGAAGCTCTATGTCTGTTTTGGTGGACCTTAGCCAATCTTGCGTGCAAATCAAAGCTTCGGCAGTTTTTGGAGTGAGAGAACTTCTAAATGGATCAATGACTCGGCCGCCGGTACTAAAAGCCGACTCTGATGCAACAGTAGAGATAGGCATTGCTAAGACATGCCTAGCAATCTGAGAAAGTATAGGAAACTTATCTGCATGAATCTTCCACCATGCTAGGATATCAAATGATGAGGTTCTCTCCTCCATTTCCCCATTTAAGTAGGCCTCTACCTCGGACTTGTTGACCCCATGGCCACGAGTTGCCTTAAACTGCTTAAATTCGTCCGTCAAATCCACTTGAGAGGTAGTTTGTGAGAATTGAGCAGAAGAAGAAGATGACATGTCACCCTTTTTTTTGTTTCTTGCAATCTCTTTGTCGGCCTTATCTTTATAGTGGGCATCTGATGGGACACCAGTCGATAATGAGGCCTCAAAAAGCTAAAAAACCCAAAAACTCTATATAGATAGGGCAAGTGGGATCGAATCCACAGGGAATGTTAGGTTGCTAAACTAGTCTGAACACTGCTTGGATTAAGTTTGAAATCATTTGCTTTGAACTAATTTCCTACTGTAAAGTACTATTGTGGCAATGTCACACACAAGAATTGAATTTAAGAAGTGTCACTAGAGGAAAGAGGGTGTTTGCTCTCTCGTTATACATACTATGGTAATTCAGAATGTTATGGATTCCATTTACATGAATTGATACGGATTTACAACTTATGCTCCGGAGACAACGTATACCACTCTATTGATTGTCTTCCTCCCCTATAGAGAGTGGGCACAACCAATGACATGGATATCAACCATTCCAGATACACTCATTGTCTATTCACATCTATTCATACAAATATAAACCCTGTTTAGTTTCCATATAAACGAATTGGTTTTCACAACAAATACTCTTAAGACGAAATATGCAACGTCTATTAATTGTCTTCCTCATATTAATGAGTCGGCACAACTAATGATATCACCATACCCCGTTATATACAATACCCATTGATTACAACCATTCATTCATTCACAAATAAGATCCACAACCCCTTTAAGCACGAATGAAAACTAAATTTAATCAAACATTCATTCAAACCATAGTGTGCAAACTAGAAAACAAACACCACAAAGTTTTTAGCCAAGCATGGCTTGAATTAACTTACTGACAATGTCAAACATGGATGAAAA